>SJYC01029188.1:0-52008 GCA_006408675.1 Madoqua kirkii | reverse complement strand
GAACAACGGAGGCGGGAGAGAAACGGGATGGACAGAGGCGGCGAGGGGCCGGTGTGTTGGCGGAGGACCAGGGGAGAGTGGAGCACAGCGCCCCGTGGCCGCTAGCCCGAGGCGTTGATGTACAGCTGGCTCTTGAGAATGTAGTCGATGACCGGCTGGGACAGGTAATCCACGACGTGGCCATCCCCGTGCTGCAGAGCCAGCCTGGTTGAGAAGAGACGCTAATCAGCGGGCATGCTTTCCCGAAAGCAAGGCCAGAGGACTGCCGGCCCATTCCCTTTTGAGGAAAGGGTTTACCCACCACCCATTACCAGTCTTTGCTTAGGCTAAGGGCATGGCGTTCCTATCACAAAACAAAACAACCCTTTTCCCCTCTGATTCCTCCTCCATCCTGACTGTGCCACTTCCTAACTGAAGAACCTCTAGCAAGTTGTTTAAACCCATCCATTCTTCCATTTTCTCCTCTGTAAAACAGGGGTAATACTGGGGCCTGGGGCCGAGCCCAGCTATCAGAATGATTAAATGTCATACAGGTAGCACTTAGAAAAGCCCAAGCACACAGTAGGCACTTCAAGGTGTTAGCTATTCTTATGTCATTTCTTCGTGTTTCTCTACACCAAGGTCTCAGGAAAAGGAATATCATGATTGATTCCTTCCTTTCCTTCCTAAGGAAGCCCTGAGGGAAAAAAAGCAGCCCTCCTTCAGGAGGCTCTTCTCACAAGCCCTGGTGAGGGAAGCACTACCTTGTGCAGAACTCTCGCCATACTCTTCACTTTCTGCACAGTTTAATTCCAGTCTTGGCCTGGCTGCTTCCCATTCTCTATGCACATGGTGGTCTTGGGACTGTCAGGCCCCAAGGAGCCATTTGTAAGAATTCACACACTCCTCTTGCCACCTAGATTCTAAAATGCATCTATGCCTTGCGCTGTGAGATCTCCCCGAAGGCTGGCTCAGGGCCTTTGCAATGTACACAGTGTCCTTACCATCAGCAAACTAGATCCCCAAGGGCCTCCCCACACAGTTTATGGGGAAGCTTCTTGAAAAAGTGGTTTACATCCGTGGTTTCCAAATGCCAATCCCAATTTCACGAGAATCATCCAGAAAGCAGCTCCCCAGAGACCCAACTCCCCGAAATTCTGATTCAGTGGGAATGAATGGGACACTGAAATTTGTGTTGCCATTTAAGTTTTCACAGTAATTTTACTATACAGCCATGGTTGGAACCACAGTCTTCCCCTCTTCCCTTGTTGGCCACTGCCGCTTCTGCTCTCACCTCATAGTTGATGCTACTGTTTCAAGGGTCTGCATAGTCACCTTCCAGGGAAGAAGTCCAGTGGCCTTTTAAAATGCTGGGCTCACTTGATTTCTTTGAAACATATGACACATGACAAATGACAGTGTTCTCTCTCTCTGTACCCTCGGCTGCTTTTGTTCCAGGGCCACCAATGCTGGTGGTTTCTGACTGCTCCGTAGTCGTCTTCTATTTATTTATTACTTTTTAAATTGGAGTATAGCTGATTCACAATGTTGTGTTAGCTTCAGGTGTACAATAAAGTGATTTAGTCATACATATACAGTTATAATTCTTTTTCAGTTTCTTTTCCTTTGTAGACACTTATAAAATATTGAGTAGAGTTCCCTGTGCTATACAGTAGGTCTTTGTTGGTTATCTATTTCATATATAGTAGTGTGTACATATTAATATATAGTAATGTGTATATATTAATATATATACACACTACTGTATATAGTACTGTGTATATATTAATCCCAAACATCTAACTGACCCCTCAGCCTTCCTTTAAACAAATGTTAATATGTTTTAAATGTTCCCATAGCCTTCTTTGCTCTTACTGACTCTCCCTGTGAACTCAGCCATACCCTTAAACTTTGATTTACACTTAGGTGCTCATGGCTTTCAGTTTTATTATACTTCCAGACCTCTGCATTCCATATGTCTTATCCTTCCATTGGATATTTCCACTTGGAGGTTATGGTGGAAACTGTTAACTGGCCCCTAGGATCCAGTCTCTCTTTCTTATCCTGAGTAATAGAGCCTCCCAAGTTTTAGCTGGACATATGGCTGCCAAACCTCAAAGCCTACTCCCAACCTGTCTGGAGGCTAGGCACGGCCACATGACTGATGCTGAGCCAGTGGGATGAAAGGGAAGTGATAGGTGAAACTTTGGGTCATCTTCTAAAGGACAAAGCTCTTTGCCCTTCCCCACTGGCTGAGAAGGGAAGTCATTGCAGCAGCTGTGGACTCAGAGAGGAAGGCTTCATGTTGAAGAGAACAGAGAGTCAATCTCTTTCGACACCGAATAACATTGACTAACACTTCTCATTTAAAATTCTAACTTGTAGGATTTTTTGTTATGGCTGTTAACCGAAGCCCTTACTAATTCTGTGGGTACCTCAGAGTGGAAGTGGAGGTGTGAGTCGCTTAGTCATGTCCGACTCTTGCAACCCCATGGGCTGTAGCCCATCAGGCTCCTCTGTCCATGGAACTCTCGAGGCAAGAGTACCAGAGTGGGTTGCCATTCCCTTCTCCAGGAGACCTTCCTCACCTCAAACTAGAGTCCAAACTAAAAATAACTTCTTCCTCCCTCAAGTCACCTAAAACTAACAGCCTGTCCCCCTTTTGAAAATCAAGGACTAGCGACAAATAAATGAGGGCTAAAAAGAAGGCTAATACTGGGGTAGCCGGTGTCGGCCAGCCTAACAGTCAGCCTGGACTGAGGAGAGCTGTATGGTAACCTGTGAGCCAGTTTGACCAAGGTCTCTCTGGCCGTTTGTCAAACGTACCTGCTCTTGGTTGAGCTGACGACAGACATGGGATGGTTGATGTCGTCCTTCACCACCATGATGTTGTTCTGTGGACAGAGCAGAGAGAGTAGGTTGCCAGTCCCTCACACTAAGCTCCTTTCGTGTCTTCACGCCTCCATCCCCCAGGCTTCTCAGAGAGGGGCCACGTCACATTACTACACAGCAGGGAGCTGGAGCTGGAGCTCCGTAAATACTCACTTTGTATTTACGGAGTATTGAGGAGTGGTTCATGATTCGGTCTGTGTCAGCTGCGTCTCGGGGGACCACCACGATCCCAAAGTCCCCAACGATCACCTCCATCTGAAGAAATCGAAGGAGGGGCGAGAGAGAGAGGAAGTAGCCTTTGTTGAGACCTTGACTCCAAACCCCTACCAAGCAACTAGCTAGCAAGGTGGAGCTACCTCCTGTTGGAACCCTACGCTTTAGTCCCAAACTTGCCTTCTCAGCCCCATCAGTCAGCTCCTTCAAGTAACAACCTGTTAACTGTGTTCATGGAATGAGTGGGAACTTCACCTGGCACACTTAATAAATACCTGTAGACTGAATTAATAATGCGCTCCTGCATGTCTGGGCAAGATCTCTTCAATTCCTGAGGCTTCCGTTGAGCTCATAATGTTGAAGGGCAGCATAAAACATGGTCCTTACCTGGTAAGTATCCTCTTGGGTGACACAGATCCCATTGCTCAGCAACCAGACCCAAGCTCCTGGTTGGTTTACTGAGAGGGGCTGGGAGGCTCTCTGAGCTCACCTATGTCAAAATTGCAGTGGGACTCAGGGTGGTGAAAAGAGGGAAAGGGCTTGGAAAGCCCAAGTGTGTGCACAAGCAGTGACAGGGGAGGATTACTGTGGGGTCACTTCTGAAATCAGCGTCTGATAGAAGACTGCTGCCATCATGAGAAATGACACCTTGTCATTAAAAAATTAACCCTCCCCCCAGTTATAGATACAATAGAAGCTTGTGAAACTGAGAAAAAGAAAAAAAAATCAATCACAACCACACAATCCAGTTGACCATTGTTAAATTACATCTTAGTATTTCTGTCCAGGGTTCACTTCTCTATGGGTGTATGTCCACAATTGGACTGAACTGCGAAATTAAGCATTTTATTAAATACCTATATATTTTTTCATTTAGCATTATATTGTGAGCTTTCTCTCATACAGTTAAAAATATTTGAAAGTGTGTTTTCTCCAGTCTGTGTATTTCATTGCCTGACTATACTGTGATATACCACGACATGGTAAGCCAAATTTGTATTATAGCAAATATAGAGTCACTTCTGATTTTTGCAGTTATAATAGCATTTTGTTGAAGATCTGTATATAGAAATCTTTTACCACATCTCTTGATTATTTCCTTAGGATAGGAAGTAGAATAATTGGATGAAAGGATATGAACTGGACATATTTCAAGCTCTTGAGACATATTACCAAGCTGCTTTCTGGAAAGTCGTGCCAATTCTTATTTTCAAAGAGCCTGCAAATTGTAGCATTTAATAGACTTGGTCTAGTCTGGGCATATTACTGTCTAGATCTTGCCAATTAAGGATCCCAGATGGAGGGAGAAGTGGGGAGAGGCAGGTTTCTTCTAAGCATGCTGCTTATTGGGCACGACCTACTTTGGGGCAAAGAAACCAGGTTTTTCCTTGTAATTCTCCAGCCAAGTGCCACAAAAACAGACATTACAGAGCACTATAGCTACTCCTTCTCTACAGAGGGTTTCTTTTTTAAAAACTTTATTTATTCTTTAATTGAAGGATAATTGCCTTACAGAATTTTGTTGTTGGGGTGTTTTAGAGGATTTCTGTATCAGCAGAATTCCCCTTCTAAGCTTGATTCACTGGTTATGCATGTGTGTGCCCGCACGGTGTGCACGTGTGTGCCCGTGCCTATTTGCAGCCACCTTCACCCTACTTCTCCCTTTGCTTGCAACTGGAGCTAGAGCTGCAATTAAAGACTGACTGAAGGCGCCCCAGGAGGGAATTTGTGGATGTACCATGTCTGAGCCCCCATTGGATCATGCCATTTGGAAGATTCAGAACATTACACAACATGCTGCCTCTATTGGTGGTATTCAAATGAGGTAAACTAGCCCCAAGTCTTTGTCCTAGGAACCAGGAATGTTAGGGAGGGGCAGGGCAGGGAGTGGAGGTGGATCCAATGCCTCCTGCCTTAGTATTTACAATATTGCACCTCTACTTAGAAGGTAATCGAAGACACTGGCTCATAAATTTGGCTGAACATCAAAATCACGTGAGGAGCTTAAAAAAAACCCTCAAAACCCAGCTCATACCCAAGATCAATTAAATCAGAATCTCTGGGAATGGGGTCCAAGCATTAGTATTTTTTTTTTTACTCCCTAGATTTTAATTTTAATATGTAACCAAGTTTAAGAACCAGTGATCTAAGTAGTGAATTAAAACTCCAGGGGAATTATTACCATAGAAAAAGAGAGAAAAGAGGAGGGATGGAAAGAGAAGAGGATGCTGGTATACGGGAGATTCCTCAGCTGCCTTGCTATGCAGGAGTTGAGATATTTGGTGCCAATTATAGGATCTGAATTCAGTTTGATTCTGAGAATCTGATGGATGTTTCATGTGTGATGTATGAAATAGTGGGTCTATTTAAAGTGAGCGTTCCAGGAATTTCCTTGGTGGTTGGTCCAGGGATGTGGTTAAGGATCCGCCTGCCAATGCAGGGGACACGGGTTCAATCCTTGGTGTGGGAAGATCCCACATGCTGAGGAGCAGCTAAGCACAAGTGCCACAACTGCTGAAGCCTGCATGCCCTAGAGCCCGTGTTCTGCAATGAGAGAAGCCACAATGAGAAACCCATATACCGCAACTAGAGAGCAGACTCCAGCTTGTCGCAACTAGAGAAGAGCCCACACACAACAATGAAGACTCACCACAGCCTAAGATAAATAAAAATGTTAAAAACCTAAAAAAAAAAAAGCCTTCTAGTTAAAAGCATGAAAACAATGGCTCAGAATGGCAGTCAGGCCTCACAGGGACGGCCCTCTGGGTGACATTAGAGAGTTGCTGCTTTCTACTCAGAAATTCATGACCTGAGCACCTAATCAATAACCACACTCAGGCTGCTCAGTGGGTGGCAAGCAGATGGAGGCCTCACTGATTGAGATGGATTCCTTTTCCAGAAACAGCTGATACATGTGCCCCCTGGGAACAGATGTGGTGGAGGAGATGGGTCTACCAGACAAGACACACAGCTTTACATCCCAGTAGCTTCTCTGCAGACGTCTGGACCAGACTGCAGACCTTCTCTGCTCCTTTGGCCAGGCTGGAGGTCACAGGCTTGATTTCCATGCTGGAAGGTGTATGTGGGTGTATGTTTTGGGGTGATAGGAGGTGCTGGGTGCTAGAGCTGGTGAGGTTGCCCTCATCCCGTGGGTGCCCACCTCCCTCCAGAGGCTTAGCTGCCCTGCCCCTGTCTTCATGTGGCCTCTAGGATCCACCCTCTCCGGTGTCCTCCTACCTCACTGCTTGCTCTTTTGGAGTTTCTCCCTGTACTGTTCCTTCTTTTTTTTTTTCTTCCAGCTGCTCATCATGTGGGATCTTAGTTCCCCAACCAGGGATCAGACCCGCACCCTGTGCACTGGATATGTGGAGTCTTAACTGCTGGACCACCAGGGAAATCCCTGTGCTGTTCCTTCTTATCTCCCTGATCTCGAGTGACTGGAGTCCCCCAGGCTCAGTTCTTGGACCTCTTTTCTGTCTACACTTGCACTTTTAATGATTTCATTCCATTTTCAAGTTTTAAAGACATACAGAAGGCTCTCAAATTTATATCTCCAGCATAGACTTCTCTCCTGAACTTCAGACTCATATATCCTGGGCCCACTTGGATGAGGTGTCTCAAGAGTAATATTCCATAAGCCCCTGAATTCTCTGACATCAGTCAGTCCCCTCCACTGCCATCCCACACACACCAAAATGCTATTCCTTTCTCATTTCAGTAAATGGAAACTCTTTCTGCAACTGCTCAGGTCAAAATCTTGGTATTATCCTTGATTCTTCTCTTTCTCTCACATCCCACATTTAGTCCATAAAGCAACTCAGTTGACTTGGTCTTCAAAAGAAATCCAAGAACCTGCTCATTCCTCATCATTTCCATCACATCTAGCTTCAAGTCTCTTCTGGTGGGTTAAATAACAGGCCCCCCTAACACCCAGGTCCTGATCCCTAGAATCTCTGAATGTTACAAGATGTGATTAAACTAAGGGTCTTGAAATTGTCCTGAATGATCTAGGTGGGGCCTTATGTAATAATGAGGGTCCTTACAAGAAGAAGGAGAGGGAGATTTAACTCAAGAGAGAGAAGATGATATGAAGATGGAGCAGAGAAGATGCTACATTGTTAGCCTTGAAGATGGAAGAAACGCCATGTGCAGCCCAAGAAGTCGGAAAAGGAAAGTAAACAGATCCTCCCTGAGGGCCTGAGGAGGGACTACGGCTCTTACCTGCGACTTAGCTTTGGCCCAGTGAAACCCATTTTAGACTTCTGGCTTCCAGAAATGAAAGAAAATAAATGTGTACAGTTTTAAGCCACCAAGTTTGCAGCCACAGAAATTGTCCGTCTCTATCAGCTCCTACTTGGATTGCTCTGGTCTGTTTTTCTCTTGCCTTTTCCAGTCTATTCCCAACAGCCAGACCAATAAGGTGAAATATCAGTCAAATTATGTGGTTCCTTGGCTCAAAACCCTTCGCTTAAATATCACCTTCTCACAGAGACTTCCACTGGCCATACTATTTCAACCTCCAACCTTTTGCATAGAGACCCTCCCCCTCCCCACACCCTCTCAGTCCCCACATCCTAACTCTTCATTTCCCCATTGCATATGTCTCTATCTAACACCTTGTATATTTCCTTTGTTTAACCTTACCTTTGCCTCTTTCTCTCTCCCCTATGAAGGTAACATTCATGAAGGTAGGGAATTTTGTGTTTCATTCATTGTCATGTTCCCAAGTGAAGAGGATCATACATGCTCAATATATACTGTTCAGGAAGAGGATTCTTGCAGAGTCCTCTCTAGGAGCTAGTTAGCTAATATATTCTTCCACTTTAGGATGTAGAAGGCAGCCTCAGTGTACCTAATGGGAACTCTAAGAGACTCCAGGAAGTGACTCTAGAGAGAATTTCAGGTCTCCATGAAAAGCATGGGTAATTTTACTTCTGAAGGTTCCCAAACTTCATCTGATTGGTCAGTGGAATCACGTGGGGAAGCTTTACAAACAATAACAGGCTCAGGGATTTTGATACAACGTGTCTACAATTGACCCAAGCCTCTGCCTTTACAAAGCTCCCTAATCCTCCCAAGGTGCACCCACTTTGAGATTACTGTCGCTTTTAACAACATAGACAGGGACTTCCTGGTGCTGCAGGGGATGGAAGGGCTCCCCTGGTAGCTCAGCTGGTAAAGAATCCACCTGCAATGCAGGCGACCCCAGTTCAGTTCCCAGGTCAGAAAGATCCCCTGGAGAAGGGATAGGCGACTCACTTCAGTATTCCTGGGCTTCCCTGGTGGCTCAGATGGTAAAGAATCTGCCTGCAATGCAGGAGACCTGGGTTCGATTCCTGAGTCAGGAGAAGAAAATGGCACCCCACTCCATTGCCTGTGAAAGCCCATGGACAGAGGAGCTTGGCTACAGTCCATGAGGTCACAAAGAGCTGGACACAACTGAGTGACTCAGCACAGCACAGAGGGTGGGAAGCCACCGACCAATGTGGGGGACATGGGTTCGATCCCTGGTCCAGGAGGATTCCACCTGCCTCTGGGCGGCTAAGCCCGCGTACCACAACTACTGCAGCCCGCCTGCTGCAACTGCTGAATCCCACTTGCCCTGCAGCCAGTGCTCCCCAACAAGAGAAGCCACTGCAATGAGAAGCCCCATGCACCTCGACCAAGAGCAGCCCCTGCTCGCCACAACTAGAAAAAGCCCTTGCGTAGCAATGAAGACCCAGTGCAACCAAAAATAAATAAACACAAATTTACAAAACAATATAGGCAACTGCCTAAGCTGCTAATACCCTGGCTTAGTGTAAGGTGAAGTCAAAATGAGATAGCTGTGGGATGGGCACTCTGGGAATTCCAGCAAAAATGAGGACATTCCCCCACCCCCATGCCCCAGAGAGATGAGGGCAGACATCTGACCCTAGGAAATAGTTTCTCAAACTCTCCCTGCCCATGGAGCCCTGGGATGGTGCTTCTGTTCCAGCTCGAGTGGCCCAACGCCTCTGTGTCTTCATGGAGACGTCTCTGCTGGTCTTGGTCTTGCCTGGGGGAGGGCAGGTGGGTGGGCAGAGGCATTCTGATTGGCAGTCCCTCTCCTGACGTGACTGCTGTGACCTCATTCTGCCACACTGCGGTGATCAGGATCGGGGTGGAGTCTTCTCCCCCGCCTGCAGCAGATAGTGGTCTCTCAGGGTGGCTCTGGCCTGTGTCCTGTCTCAGAGGTGGGGGTCTGTGCCATTCATCCTGCTTCAACTTCCTGCTCACAGGCTCAGCTTTGATCACATCTTTTCGTCTTCCGGGGCAAAGGCTCCCTGGGGGCAGCAGGGGTAGGGCTGGGGAGAGGAAGTGGGAGGGGGCAGACTCTGCTTCCCCTCCACATGGGGAATCTGAGGAAAGGATATGACACATGTTGGGGCAGGAAGCAGCTTGGCTTTGGGAAGGAGAACACTCAGGGCAACTGGGCAGCAGATCTCTTGGAAGGAATGCGGAATTACCATCTTCCCTCAGGAGGCAGAATTTCCAGCCCTGCCCTACTGGGTTCCACGGATACCTGGCCAGGAAGATGCCCTGTGGATTTACTTAGTTGGGAGCTTTCCAGCACCCCAGGGCTGAGCATGACAGATATGGCTTCACCTCTTGGCTCAATCACTATCTAGTGGGAGACATTAAACAAATAATGAATGATTTCAACTGTATTGCTCTGAAAGATAAGGTGGGTTACTATTAAGTGGTACTACTATAAAATCTTGTAGTGGCTAATTGTCTTCTGGGTAACCGACAAAAGTTTGGGCCACATCCCATTGTGGAGGGAGGCTGAACTCCTCCCACCAAGCTGTTTCCAGGTACTCTTACATTCTTTCATTCAAAAACTTCTATTGAGTGTATATGGTGAACCAAGCACTGTCCCAGTGTTGCCCAATAGGATGGACAAGTTCAGTGTGTCCACAGAACTCACCTACAGTCAGGAGAGATCATAAACAAATAAATATGTGAATAAGAAAACATCAGGTGGAGCTAAGTACAACGTTGAATATAAAACAAAATGACCTTGAAGTCTAAACCTAAATGGCAAGAAGGAGCCAGGCATAGGAATACCTGGGAAAAGAACATTCCCAGTGAGGCCACAGATACCGCAAAGGCACAAAGGTGGGAAAAGCTAGCACAAAGGTGGGAAAAACTATTCAAACAAGGAAATCAAGTGTAACTGGAGCAGAGAGAGGTAGGGGAGTACAGAAGAACCAGATCATGATAAAGATGGGATTTCATTCCAAATGCAAAGAGAAACCATTAGAGCATTTTAAACAGAGGGCTTGACTTCCTTTAGCAGCAAAATCCAATTTACATTGACTTGCCCAGGCAAGTCTAACTGGTAAGACCCTCTGTGGAATCATTCTGAGATCAGAGTTTGAAATCCTGACCATCTCCGCAAACAGCTCTTCATTCTCAAGGGAGAGGACCTGAGTCTCTCCGGCTCACTTGTACCTGTTCTCCAGATGATAATATTCAGGGATGAACAGAGGACTACCAGCAGGAAAGGGAAGCAATATTTATCAGGGTACCTGTATGCACCAGGCATAGTATGGGGAGATTTATTTATTAATCATTTAATCCTTACAACAACCGTTTTCTGAGATATGTGCTTCAGTTCCCACTTTATAGGCAGGGAAACCAAGACTCAGTGAGATATAGTAACTAGTCCAAGCTGCACAGCTAGTAAGTGAATTTGAATCCACTCTTGTCTGCTTTAAAGGCTTTTTTTTTTTAAACCACATCATGCCTAATTTAGATCCATTTAAAAATTTTTATGTTGTATTGGGGTATAGACAATTAACAATGTCATGACAGTTTTCAGGTGAACCGTGAAGGGACTCAGCCATACATAAACATGGATCCCTTCCCCTCCAAGTTCCCCTACCATCCAGGCTGTCACACGACACGGAGCAGAGTTCCATGTGTTCCAGTAGGTCCTTGTTGTTTATCTGCTTTAAATATAGCAGCGTGTACATGCCTATCCCAAACTCCCTAACTATCCCTTCTCTCCATCCTTCCACTCCTCCTTTCTCCTCACTCTGGGCAACCATAAGCTCGTTCTCGAAGTCTGTGAGTCTGTTTTGTAAATAAATTCTAGATCCATTTTAAGACTCACAGTTTACTTACTTGAAATTTTTTGGTTTGAAAATATAATCTATATTTTTTTCTCCAGGCTTATTGATGGTGCGCTACGTCCTCCGTTCATTACTCCACATCGCCCCCTAGAGTATGTAATTTTGTGTACTTCTGAGTAGGTTAAACCAGACGCGAGAGCATCCCGCAGAAGCCGCGCAGTAGGTGAGAGGCATCTGAAACATGCTCCTCCCATTTCAGGCCAGAATCCTCCACCCTTGTTCTGCACCCGGCTTCTCTCTGGAGGGAGGGCTGAGCAGGGCTAGTGCGGGAATGCATTTTCAGGATGGCTTCCTTAGTGCAAATAAATGAATGACACTTCCAGGGGATTTCCCAGAGGAACCCCACACCCATTTCCAATCTGCTTGGGGGTGTGGGAAGGCAAGGGATTCCAGCCTCAAGTCAAAAGCCTGAAAACCAAAGCAACAGCGCCTTTCACACGAGAACCCCGTCTCCCAGGGTAGGGGGTAAGCTGCCTTTCCCTGGGCTGGAAACCGGCATCAGGCTTATCAGCGTGGGGGCCTAATCCCCGGGGTGGAAGTGTCCATCGGGCTTCCTGGCTGGGGCGGGACTGTCTGATAAAAACCATCTGAGCCTGAAAAGCCAAATGTTTGTCTTTGCTCCATTTGTCCTGGAGCCCTGGGATTTCTTCTGGAGTGGCCAGTGCCCCAGGCTCTTCCTCTGTTTATTTTCTTTGGTTGTTTTCCCATAGCTGGTGGCTGTAGGAAGCAGTTAGCTCATGCCTGGTTGGCTGGAAAAATGTAGAACACAGCCAATTAGAGCCAGCCCGTGGAATGCTGGGCTTTGAGAAGTGCAAAAAGAAAGAAAAAAATAAAATAAAATAAGAAACTTCCTCATTAGTCTCTGGTGCCTGATGTTCCACCTCCAGGTGTTCATTCCTTTGAGTTAAATATTGACCCTTGCTCATCTAAAATGCAAATACCATTTTCAAGTGGCAAATATATGTAATCATTAAACTAAAATTATTTTGTCTGCTTGCTGAAAAGTCAGAAGCTTCCTAGGCAAAGACCAAGATAAACCTTCTGTTTTCAGCCAAAGAGAACCATCTCCCCCAAAGGTCTTATTCCTCCCACCGGATCTTTGGCAGCCTTCTCTCAACCTCCAAAGCCCTTCTCTTTGCACTCACTTAAATCCAGTCCTGCCCATCATTCAAAGCCCAGCTCAAGCTGCTGAAAGAAAGTGAAAGTGAAGTCACTCAGTCCTGTCCGACTCTTTGCAACCCCATGGACTATAGCCTACCAGGCTCCTCTGTCCATGGGATTTTCCAGGCAAGAGTACTGGAGTGGGTTGCCATTTCCTTCTCCAGAGGATCTTCCCAGCCCAGGGATCAAACTCGGGTCTCCCACACTGTAGGCAGACGCTTTACTGTCTGAGCCACCAGGGAAGCTGGGCTGCTGGGCTGCTATGAACTACATGTCATTCTTCCCACATGTGTGTCTTACGTGCATTAGGGCACTGAACATATGCAAAGTCCTGCTCTGCTGTTAATAGCTAAGTGGCCTTGGACAAGTCTGGTTTCCAGGAAATGAGAGTTCGATCCCTGGGTTGGGAAGATCCCTTGGAGGAAGAAATGGCAACCAACTCCAGTATTCCTGCCTGGGAAATCCCACAGACAGAGGAAGCTGGTGGACTGCAGTACATGGGGTCGCAAAGAGATGGACACCACTGAGCATGCACACGCACACACACGCTCGGACAAGTCCAGTCCAAGTGAGCCCTGGTTTCCATATCTATAAATGGACTTCACTTTCAGGAGGGCTCCAGGGGTTAACTGAGATAAGCCATGAGAAACAACAGGAGTGTTTATTGTCTGTCTCCGCCACAGAAGGCCAAGTGCACATGGTCGGAAACTTGATGTATTCTGTTTTCTTTGTTCCTTCAGCCCTAGAACAGTGTCTGGCACATGACAGGTACTCAATACATATTTTAAAACCAATGAATAAATAACAGCCAACATTTATTGACTGCTTACTAAGTTCAAGAACTCTTTTAAACTTTCTGTACGTTTCAGTTCATGTACTATAATGAACTAATAGAATAAAAACTGTAAGATATTTTTAGCAAGTGCTGCCAGGACAAATAAAGTACTTACATTCATACTGGGCACTCAGTATTAGCTGAAAGATTGATGGAAGGAAAGAATGCCTGAATCAGAATTAATTTGCCAGATTGCCTTCCATTATACCGTAATGGAAAAAGCAGCTGGCAGCGTAAGATCACTTGACGATGGGCTTTGTTTGAGGGAGGGGAGGAGGATGAGTTTCCTGTCTCACAAATCTGTCATGACTTGATCCTTTAGGCTTTGGTCTTGGCTTCTCACAGACCCTGGTCCAGGCCTGGGTACCTGCTTCCCTGCTGGTGTCAGGATGTGCGTCTGCTGTGTGCTTAGATGCTCAGTCATGTCCGACTCTTTGTGACTTTGTTGTCTGCAGCCCACCAGGCTCCTCTGTCCGTGGGATTCTCTAGGCAAGAATACTTAAGTGGGTAGCCATTCCCTTCTCTAGGGGCTCTTCCTGACCCAGGGATTGAACCTGGGTCTCCTGCATTGCAGGTGGATTCTTTACCACCTGACCCACCAGGGAAGCCCAGCGTCAGGATGCAGCACAGCAAAGATCAGGTCTCCTGGGGGAGACTATTCCGATTAAAAGCTTGGGAATGGGATGGGCTGGTGGGGACTGGGTCCCCATCTCCAAAAGTGGGTCCAGGAAACTGGATCTTGCTTTGTCTGGGGAATCAAGAATGAAGTGCCAGACCATGCAGAAGCAACTCTTCTGTGTTCCATGGAGAGAAATGTGATGAATATTTATGGCATTTTCTCTCCATGGAATGTAAGGAGAAGGGGTGTGTCACTGGTCAGAGAAGGTCAGAATTCACTATGGGCTAATGGATCTTTGTGTCTATTTGGAAATGCCCAAGGGATGCGCTTGGGTTGGGCTGCGTGGTTGTGTAATTACATTTCTGGATGGAGAGCACAGGTTCAGGAATCCAAATCAAAAGAACGAGCAAGACTGACTCAATGGAGAGTCTGTGAGTGTGCCGAGAGAGGCCTTGGCAGCCCTGCTGTGGAACAGACTGTCCCAGCTGCTTCGGACTGGGCGGGGATATTGCTGCCCCGTGGCCTCTGGTGAGCACTCTTCACAGAGGGCGGAGAGGCTCCTATGTTCCCCCAAGACCTGTCTGACTGGAGGCTTCTCCCCTGGTTTGTTTCTGAGGATTCTGGAGATGACATGGGAAGCTGGAATGCGGAGCAAGGACCTAGGACTTTTCCAAGAAACCTGGCTCTCTCCCCCACCTTTCTGTCCCATCATTGGCAGATTTAGAGCCTCAGGCTCATGGTCACTGAGCACAGGTCTGCAGCCATCAAGTATCACTCGGGACACCGGGTAATGAAAAGAAATGTGTTCTGATAAAGGGTGGACTAAATGAATGAAACTGGGGGCAGAAGTGGGTCTCACATACCTCACCCCAGGTTATCTCATAGTTAGGAACAGAGATCCCTAAAACAAGCTGCTTCCAGGCAAACTCCGGAGGGTAGAACAGAGGCAGGAGGTAGATGGAGCATGCCCCCACCCCACCACCACCCACCAGGGAAAGCAACTGGAATTCATTCCCTGTGGACAGAAACTCTGAAACATCAGTAGCAGTACAATCAAGAGAGGAGGCTGAGCCCTGCCTGGATAAGAGATAAGAGACTACATATTTCTCATTCTCGAAGTCAAGGAAGCCCTCTCGACTAGAAATCTCCTTAAGAGGTCAAAAGTGGAGTGACGCCAACTACCCACAGGCCTCTCGGGTGAAATCCATCTTGGCTGAGAGATGTGCATAGACATGGGAGGCTCCTGAGATATACCAAATACACACCCAGAACCAGACAAATTGAAATGATTGGCCAAAGGAAACCTGGAAGAAATGTCTCATAAAAGTGATTCAAACTATCACGAGGGCGCGGCTCTCTGAGTCTGCCCATGTGTTTATCACATGTACCGTGTTCTTCTCCTCCTAATAAACACTTCACTTGTTACACTCCTTGCTGTCTTTGTGGGAATTCTTTTCTGCAGAGCTGAAGGGCTAGGGTCTTGTCTCGGACCCCTGGTCTAGCGGCTAGGATTTGGTGCTCTCATCTCCAAGACCCGGCCTCAGTCTCTGGGCAGAAACCGAAACCCTGCTTCAAGCCACGGGAGGCTGAGGCCACCTGAGGTCAGAGCTTCCTGTTGGAATCACCGGGGCTCACCCTGGACCAGTCTTGAAAGAAAGACCTTTCCTTCCTAGACCGTGAGCTCCAACCTTCCCCCAGTAGGGACAGTGGGATAAACCACTGAGCTGCCAGCTGGTTTCATGCTCCCCGTGTCCACCTTTGTCCAATCCCCACCCTATCCTAGTGGAGAACCAGAGCCTTTATGAAAGGAATTTGCAGGGCAGAAAGCAGACTGTTTTGAAGTCACTGGCTTTAAACACACTGACGACAGGTTCCTTGAGGTCCTGAGGAGGGAAGAGACAATAGGGGCACTATCTTCCGAGGAGAAGGAAGAGGTTCCACTGCCCCCTGCTCCTTCCACACTAGAAAGAAGCTAGAGATCTGTGAAGCCCATCCCTTGCCCTAAGGACAAAGCCGCAGAAGAAGATAGGGGCAGGATCATACATGGGTGGGGACCAGCATGGGGCTTCCAGACTCAGTCAGGAGTCCTACTCCCCAGGTGGGCACAGAGGGAAGGACCACCCACCTCAGGGTCCTGAGAGGGAAGATGTGTGTGGCAACCCCGATGAAGAGATGCTCGTGTTCGGAGCCCATGCGAGCCTCTCAGGTCCTGCTGGTCAGCAATGACTGAGATCTATTTCCCATCATCCCTGGGGGTAGTGATTTGGAGATGAATTTTCATTTGGTATGAATAAATTACATGTGATATTTCTGGCACACCTCTGTCATGGCCTGAGAGTCACACTCATTATGTAAGGAAACAGCCCCATGTTTTTTCGGTTGTGTGTGTGTGTGTGTGTGTGTGTGTGTGTGTTTGCCTCTACCTCAGATGGCATGATTCTAAGGATCCCACAGAGTCTTCGTGGGTGCTCGAGGGTGGGGAGGTTGGCACTCCAGGCTCTAGAAAATCCTCTGGAGTGAGCCCTGAGGGTCTGCTTCACCCAATCGCCCTTCTGCTTGTGCTGTGGATGGGCATTCTCAGCCCTTTCAGCCGCACAGACGTGGGGTCTCCGCTTGGTCTGGATCTGCTGCACCTCTGGGAGTAGCCAGGCTGGGTGCTCTGAACCCCAGGGTGCCGGTCAGGTGGGAAGATGATTGAATGAATAAGCGTCAAGTCCGCCCCCACTGTGACAGCCCCAGTACATCAACAGCTTTTGGTTTCTCAAGTTTTCTCTTTAACCAATGCATTCCTTTTCCGGTTGGTCCCACTTCAGCATCAGGGATGAATCGGAGAGGAGTGACCTGGGGCTCTTTTCCCTGGTCTCTGGCTGGCTGTCAGTCAGCGCAGAGGGGCTGGCTGTACTTCAAGGGGCCCCCAGTTGTGTCCGTTTCAGGCTCCAGAAAGCCCATGTCTGCCCTTGAGAGGCACACATTACAAGTCACATGTAGCAAGGAGGCCCTGAGATGTCCTGCTCACGTGCTGGCCCTTCAGGCTGCTGCCCTGTCACTTTATCCCTGTAAATCCCCTCCCTGGCTGCCAGGGCCTCCCCGTGGGAAGGGGCCTCAGGCTACTGCCTGGATTTGCCTGGATTCTTGAAAGAGCTTTGCTGAAATCTTGTACAGAACTTCGCCTGCTTTACTTTTTCCTTTCAAAGAAGCTTGCAAAGTAGAGAGGAAAGTAAAAGTTAATTAAGCCATTTAATCCAGAATTGAAAAGAGGTTTAAAATTTCACCTGCAAGAAATTGTTCAGGCGTGGAGAGGAAAGGGCTTACACAGTATAATTCGTTTCCCCTGAAACTCTCCCTCCCTGCTTGGTTATCCCACAGCGTGTTAGCATTTATGCCCTTCACCTTGAACGTCTTCTCTGTTTATTGATGTGTCTATTTAGATAGATTCACGTATTAACAGTTGTTGTATGTCACTGGGTGTCAGGTGCTAGGCTGGGCCCTTTACATGGACAATCTCATTTAATTCTTCCCAAACTCCATGAAAGGGGTACTATTATGATGGCCATTTTTGAGATGGGAAAAGCTGATGCTTGTAATATATCTTGTCATGAGCTGTGCTGGAACAGAACTAAGATCTTGAGTTTCACCCTGAAGGTTGTCTCTTTCTCTTCAGAGACATATATGTACATGAAAAATTTCATAAGCTGACATCTCGCCACCTAAAACTTCTGGGCAGAGACTGTATTGTATATTGCTTTTAAGATCTCAGAATGCTACAGATAATATTCTTTAGGTTTAAAAAAACAACCAAGGCTCAAAGGAGTTGAGTGATTTGTATGGGGTCACACAATAAGTAATCAAAAAAAGTACTAGGTTGAGAATATCTGCCAGGAGAAACCCACTTTCAAAGGGCCAAGGGCTTGGGAGCAAGCATTAGGTCTGACTATTAGATGAATGAATTCATGCTGCTGCTGCTGCTAAGTCACATCAGTCGTGTCCAACTCTGTGCGACCCCAGAGACGGCAGCCCACCAGGCTCCCCCATTCCTGGGATTCTCCAGGCAAGAACACTGAGGTGGGTTGCCATTTCCTTCTCCAATGCATGAAAGTGAAAAGTGAAAGTGAAGTCGCTCAGTCGTGTCTGACCCTCAGCGACCACATGGACTGCAGCCTTCCAGGCTCCTCCATCCATGGGATTTTCCAAGCAAGAGTACTGGAGTGGGGTGCCTTTGAATTCATGAAAGAACAAAAATGATTGTATGTCTAAAGGGTGAGTAACTTATGAATTAGCTAGTTTAAGACCATCTCAGCCAGATCTGGTAATGACTTGTCCAATGAGCTTCTAAAGGGTGTAAGTTTCAATTCCCGGTTCCCTAAATCCCAAGTCAATTGCCAGAAGGATCCTACTGACCTTTTATCATTAACTCCTTCCCTCTTGACCCTTTTTCTCTTGTTAAGGAAATTCTAGGGTGGTATTTACCACCTCTTCAAAAAGAATCAAAGGAAAACAAGGCACATAATAATTTCAAAAGGGCAAAGGCTTTTTTTTTTTTTTAAAGACCCCTCCCAGCACACATACTCCAAGTGCTGTTTGGCGAAGGTATTCTATGACTCAGATTGCTTTTTTCCCAGGGGCTTTCCAGAAGCGAGCATGAGGGGGAGTGAGTGTAAAAATACAGGAGGAGATAAAGCTTGGGGGTAGTGAGAATTTTTTTCCATCATTATGTGAACGGATTGCCCTCCTGGGAGCTCACGGAGATGGAAGACTCAAGCTGGGGAGGGAGGCTGGGTCGGGAGGGAAGACCAGGGGTCAGAGTCGAGTGGCCCTCCCCACCCTGCCCCACACCAGCTGTGCGCAGGCCATAGCCCTGCTACTCACATCTGCCTCGTTCCACAGTCCTGGGATGCAGAAGGACTCCAGAAGGTCACTGCCACACAGCAGCAAGATCCGCAGCTCTGAGGAGAGGGGACAGAGTTAGCAAAGGGAGAGGGAAAGGTTCAAATCTCAGCCTTCTTGCTCCGACCAGCACACTCTCCAGAGCCCACTTCTAGCAGGCACCACGCAGCGTGCTGCACTGAAACCTCTGCTCACCCCTCCCCCAGGCTCATTCACAGACCACTCTGACTCCCTGCGGGAGGAACCTCTCTCCTGCGGAATGGAGCAGACAGAGAGGAACTGTCCTGGTTTGCTGGGACTGAAGGATTTCCAGGATGGGTTTTATGCTAAATCAGGATGGCTGGTCACCCACAGTCTAAGGCAGCTACACGCCTTGTGTGAGGTCTAAGAGGCTCTCTTTTTTGCTCTGTATCAAACCAAAGTGCCCATGGAGTTTGGCTTCTCTGCTGCTGGGCACCCTCTGGGGTTTGTCTTCCATCACAAGCGTGGCACGATGGGAGCAGGGGACCTGGTGTGCACCCTCAACCCACCAGCTGGCTCAGCTCATCACACGTCTTCCCTGTGCGTGGCCACTGTCCTCAGGGAAGGGCTTGAGAAGTGAGGCTGCCCCCACCTTCCCAACTCCCAGGCACATTGCCAGCTTATCACTTGTTTTTCTTCCCTCATTAAGCCCAGTCTGAATTATCCCAACGAGGCCACTGTTGCTTAAAACAGGCAGCAAACTGACTCGGGCATGAAAACTGAGCAACAGGGGTGAAAAAGAATCCTGGGATTCTCAGAACCACATGGGGAGAGACCTCCAGCTGGGTTGAGATTCAGGTGGTGAGTTTGGTTCCCAGGTACTTTCCCCAGGCTCTTTCATCAGGTGCTGTGCTTAGTTGCTCAGTCGTGTCCGACTCTTTGCAACCCCACGGACTGTAGCCCACCAGGCTCCTCTGTCCATGGGATTCTCCAGGCAAGAATACTGCAGTGGGTTGCCATGCTCTCCTCCAGGGAATCTTTGCCAATCCTGGAAACCCAGGTCTCCCTCATTTCAGGAAAATTCTTTATGGTCTGAGCCACCAGGCTCTATCATCAGGGGGCTGTGACTGTGGGCATCCTGTCGGAACCAGTGACACAGCCCTACTCTGAGCCTCGAGAGACTGCTGCCACCCTGGCCCCAGCTCTGCCCTCCTCAGACCCGGTAGCTAGCTCAGGGACCTGCTGAGGACTTTCAGGTGGTGAGCTCACCCCGGGGGCAGGCTCAGTGGGAGACTGCTGGGCTGACGAAAGACAGGGTCAATATCTCAGTCCCAGGTCGGCACAGCTCCTCCTCATAAAGTCCCCTGCAGCACCGGGGTCGTAATGCCTAAATATTCCTGCAGCCTCCCACCTCCCCCGCCACACTGTCATCTAATGTTCTGTTTGCATCTAGGGACCTTAAAAGATCTTTATATACCCAGGGCCTAGCAGAGTGACCTGTGCACAGTAGGTGCTCAGGATGTGTTGAATGATCGAATGACAGAGAGGCTGGCCATTCGGGCAGGCTGTCCCAGAGCCCTCTGGGCACCCTGGGATGGCAGTGCCAGATGGCGACTGTGGCCTCGGCTCTTGTAGCACGGAGGCCCTGGTCTTGGTCCGCCTCCAGCCTCGGGATGGCGGAGAGGAGCCAGACCGGGCTGACTCTGGGGTTCCTGATGTTCCCAGTCCCCTGCTCGGGGCCGCCCAGAGTTCCAGGTCCGCTCTGTTGAAAGGCTGCAGCTCTGTAACCGTGGGCCTAAACCTTTGGTTTGGAGGCCGCATCCAGGAGACATGCTGGCCCTCAGCTTTTTCTGCATCAGTGGTTCTCAACCGGGGGCTTCTGCCTCCAGAATCTGGCACGGTCAGGAGGCGTTTTTTTCTGGTCGTCAGGCTGGAGAGAGAGGTGTGCTACCGGCACCTAGTGCTGGGAAGGCAGGAACGCGGCTCAGAAGTCCACCTGGCACACGGCCAGCCCCCACACCTCAGGGTTACGCCTGTTTCCTAGAACAACGGTGGTGTGGTTGAGAAACCCGGCTCTGCGGCCACAGAAATGAATCTCTTTTCAATTCCGGATCCAGAGACTCTCTTTCTCACTCGAGTATAACGGAGGGTTATTTTTAAAGCCACAGCAGAGCAAGTTAAAGCGGGGAGTTTCCACCTTTGCTTGCAGCACCGGAACAGATGGATCTGTCACAGACCAGAGGCCCCGGCAGGGCTTGGGAATCCCATGTGTGGCCGCTGGAGGGCAGCAGTGGATTCTCCGGTTTACCCTGGGAGATGAAGGCTCACGTTCTCAGCCTGCAAGTCTGGGGTAGGCCTGGTTAAAAAAGTGGAAACGGCACCATGGATGCTAACTGAGTTGAGCCACCAGGCTCTATCATCAGGGGGCTGTGACTGTGGGCATCCTGTCGGAACCAGTGACACAGCCCTACTCTGAGCCTCGAGAGACTGCTGCCACCCTGGCCCCAGCTCTGCCCTCCTCAGACCCGGTAGCAGCTCAGGGACCTGCTGAGGACTTTCAGGTGGTGAGCTCACCCCGGGGGCAGGCTCAGTGGGAGACTGCTGGGCTGACGAAAGACAGGGTCAATATCTCAGTCCCAGGTCGGCACAGCTCCTCCTCATAAAGTCCCCTGCAGCACCGGGGTCGTAATGCCTAAATATTCCTGCAGCCTCCCACCTCCCCCGCCACACTGTCATCTAATGTTCTGTTTGCATCTAGGGACCTTAAAAGATCTTTATATACCCAGGGCCTAGCAGAGTGACCTGTGCACAGTAGGTGCTCAGGATGTGTTGAATGATCGAATGACAGAGAGGCTGGCCATTCGGGCAGGCTGTCCCAGAGCCCTCTGGGCACCCTGGGATGGCAGTGCCAGATGGCGACTGTGGCCTCGGCTCTTGTAGCACGGAGGCCCTGGTCTTGGTCCGCCTCCAGCCTCGGGATGGCGGAGAGGAGCCAGACCGGGCTGACTCTGGGGTTCCTGATGTTCCCAGTCCCCTGCTCGGGGCCGCCCAGAGTTCCAGGTCCGCTCTGTTGAAAGGCTGCAGCTCTGTAACCGTGGGCCTAAACCTTTGGTTTGGAGGCCGCATCCAGGAGACATGCTGGCCCTCAGCTTTTTCTGCATCAGTGGTTCTCAACCGGGGGCTTCTGCCTCCAGAATCTGGCACGGTCAGGAGGCGTTTTTTTCTGGTCGTCAGGCTGGAGAGAGAGGTGTGCTACCGGCATCTAGTGCTGGGAAGGCAGGAACGCGGCTCAGAAGTCCACCTGGCACACGGCCAGCCCCCACACCTCAGGGTTACGCCTGTTTCCTAGAACAACGGTGGTGTGGTTGAGAAACCCGGCTCTGCGGCCACAGAAATGAATCTCTTTTCAGTTCCGGATCCAGAGACTCTCTTTCTCACTCGAGTATAACGGAGGGTTATTTTTAAAGCCACAGCAGAGCAAGTTAAAGCGGGGAGTTTCCACCTTTGCTTGCAGCACCGGAACAGATGGATCTGTCACAGACCAGAGGCCCCGGCGGGCTTGGGAATCCCATGTGTGGCCGCTGGAGGGCAGCAGTGGATTCTCCGGTTTACCCTGGGAGATGAAGGCTCACGTTCTCAGCCTGCAAGTCTGGGGTAGGCCTGGTTAAAAAAGTGGAAACGGCACCATGGATGCTAACTGAGCTAGGAGAAATGGCTTTTTCCTTCTCGTGAAGCGTGCAAGGGGATTTCAGAAAGAGGAGGTGTGAGCCAAAGGGCCTCACAGGACAGTGGTCAGGGGGCCAGGCTGCTCCTCCGGGCCCCACTTCCTTCCCCAATTCAGGATCCAGGGAGCCAGAGTCAGCCCTCTGTTACACTCTCCTCCCAGGAATCCTGCTTCTGTGAAGCCCCAGGCCCCAAGGCCCTTTCCAGCTCCCATCACACCCCGAGGCAGCCGCCACCTGTATACGCCAGGCCACGGATCCACCCACGCAACCGTGGCCTCTCAGCTTTCTTTTCTCCGAGAGAGGGGGTCAGAGGGGGCCAAGCTTCATAAGGAATGCTGGGAGCATGGCCACTGCATTGCCTCTCTGTCCAAGGCAGGGCTCCCCAGGCCGCAACCTGATGCACGGACCCTGGGTGCTGGGGAAGTGAATGAGGTCCCAGGTGAAGCTGGCTCACAATACGTTCTTCCCAGAACAAGGTATGGGAGGAAAATACACACTGGAATACAGTTGAAAGTTTGAAGACTGCTCTGAGCGCGGCTGGTCAAGAAGACTTTGTCCCGAGACGACAGTTCCTGACCAGGTGTGGAACCGCCAGGCAGGGGGAGTACAAGGCTTTTGGGTGTTTGTGGCTGTGGGACCTGGGGGTGAATGCTCCTGCTGGCTTTGGGGAGCACCCAGAAGTACTCTTTCCTGCGGCCTTCAGACAGCCATGTGCTGTAAATAAAAACTATTAAACCTTAAGGAATCGAGGAGTTTTTGAGTACTTATCACCTCTGTTTTTAATACAAGGCATTTAACTGCTGTGCTTAGCCACTCAGTCATGTCCGACTCTTCGGGACCCCATGGACTGCACCAGCCAGGTTCCTCTGCCTGTGGAGATTCTCCAGGCAAGAATACTGGAGTGGGTTGCCATGCCCTCCACCAGGGGATCTTCTCAACCCAGGGATAGCACCCAGGTCTCCTGCATCGCCAGTAGATTACTATCTGAGCCATCAGGGAAGCCCACGAATACTGGAGTGGGTAGCCTATCTCTTCTCCTGGGGAACTACATGATCTAGGAATTGAGGGGGTCTCCTGCATTGCAGGTGGTTTCTTTACCAGCTGAGCTACCCAGGAAGCCCATTTAACTGCTACTTAGTATAATTTAATCTTTTTGACTGAGTTTAACAACCAACTGGTAAAATTTCTGAAAATTTTCAAATGGTTCTAGTGGGTCAGTATGAGTCAATTCAGGTGCATCACTCCCGAGGATCAGAGGACAAGACCCAGAGAAGTTCCTAGAAATGATGTCACACCTGCTGGGCCTCCTGCGAGAACCCAGTGCCCAGGGTGCAGCCCTGCCCCTCCATCCCTAGGCGGGGAGCCTGGAGTATCTTTGCAGCTGGAAGTTGAAGACTGAACATGCCTGCTGGACACCCAGCTGCCCCCCATCCTCGCACCATGGAGATGACACCCTGGTCCCCTGCCTCCCTTCCTCCTCAACAATCCCATTGGTTCAAGCTTGGAAATTGGAAACCTGAGAAACGGCACTGTGTGTGTGTGTTAGTTGCTCAGTTGTGTCCAACTCTTTGCAACACCATGGATTGTAGCCCACCAGGCTCCTCTGTCCATGGGATTCTCCAGGTAAGAGCACTGGAGTGGTTTGCCATTTCCTTCTCCAAAATGGCATTAGTCGGCCCCAGAGTCAAAAGAACGAGGGCTAGACCTTCAGCTCTCCTGCAGAGTTGAATTTGGGTTTGTAGGAGAGAGAGACCCAAAGATAGATATTCTCATCCATGCTGAGTCCCTTGGGGACTTCCAGCTGTCACTGACCCTCCTTGTCACCTGGGACCTGCAGCAGCTCGAGCTCCACTCTAGTCTGTCTGTGCTTTCCCGCTTCAGACACTTCTGTCTCTAAGCTACTCTGGAACCTTGGGAAAATGTGCTTCCTGGCTCGTTTCCTAGGGCTGCTCAGGACTCATCTCATTTCTAGGGGAGTCAGTGCCTTCCCATCCTGACAGCTCCGTGTAACCCCCCTCCACCTGCTCTGGCCTGGGGCCTTTACTGCCTTCACACAGTCAGGGCCTCAGTGGCCACCCAAGGCTGTGGGGGAGATCGCAGACATGGCTCCAAGCACTGGACCCCTCCGCTGAGGAAGGTAGGGGATCAGGATCTTTTCCGGGCATGGTGTTGTGGGCAAGAGAAGAATCTCTGGCTGGCAATGAACTGAACCTCCGTGTGTTTTGAATGAGATGAAGAAGCTCTGAAGGGGAAACTGCCCATGGACCCCATCTTACCTCCAGGGAACCTGCCGGAGTCCAGTTGGGAGATGGTACAGGTGAGATAACTAAGAACATGCTCTTAGCTTGAGGGCAATTAATTACCCTTCCAAGAGCAGACCCTGCTGCAAACACCCCCCAGGGGTTGCAACCCTCCCCCACTGTACACGTTTGGAGGCAGGAGGCCCCAAACGTTCCCGCTTTTCCAGCCCCACTCACCGATCTCCTCGTACCGCATCACCGTGCCCAGGTTGGCATTCTCATCTAGGAAGGCAACAGGGAATGCAGAAGCATCAGGGAACCAGCTTCCTGGTACCTGACTCTCAATCTGCCCGAGGGGCTTCTCAAGGGGAGAACACGGGCTGGGATGGGTGGGTGCGAGTAGGGACATCTGAGAAGCATAAATGGAGAGCACGGTCCAGCTTGAAATGGAGAGGGAACAGTTCCTCAGGCTCCAGGGCAGGATTCACTGTTCCGGGAATTCAGAACTAGACCACCTGGCTGGGTAGCCAGCGACGGACACACAAGCACTCACGCCGAGCGCCTTCTGTTTCCCTTTGTATTGGAGTGGGAGGAGGCTGGCCACAGAGCAGCATCCTCAAACCTGGGGAGGCGGTTGGCAGGGTCACGGGAGGCGGTTGGCAGGGTCACGGGAGGCGGCCCTCTCTTGTTCAGGGCTACCTGGCTCAGAGAGCAAGCAAAACTGAGCGGGCTGAGATTTTTCATGTGCCAGAAGGCAAAGCCCCAGGAAGATGTGAAAGAGACAGAGGCTTTGCCGTGGGCGCTGAAGGGGCGCCCGGCAAGGGGCCCAGGGTATGCACAGCACCAGAGATGACACTCTGGCCCCCTGCCTCCCTTCCTCCTCGACCATCTCTGTTGGTTCAAGGTTGGAAGGTGGAAACCTGAGAAATGGCAGTAGTCAGCCCCAGAGTCAAAAGAATGAGGGCTAGACCTTCAGCTCTCCTGCAGAGTCAAATTTGGGTTTGTAGGAGAGAAAGAGACCCAAACGTGGGTATTCTCATCCATGCTGAGTTATCCATTTTTTTTCTCCCAAAAAATGGAGAAAATGAAGAAAAGGGCATGTACGTTCTTAGCCTCTCAGCAGAAATACTGACGTGGGCAGAGCCGGGAGGGCCTGAGAAAGGCCACTGGGCCCCTGAAAACTCTCAGATAGGTGGACACATTCCATGGAAGGAGGGACCAGCACAGCCCAGAGAAGGAAGGTGAGTGCGGGAGATCTCCGGGAGCCTCAGGCCAGGATGGTCGCATCCCTCGGCTTCCATCACAGATGGGCTCTACAGGCCCAGTGACATCTTCTATTCTCTCTCAATGACTGACAGAGAATAGAAGTGCTTCAGGCCACAGCAGGTGCTAGGGGTGTCTGCTGCATGAAAGAGGGAGGAGGAGGAAAAAGAGGGGGGCTGCTCCCTTACCCACAAAGGTGAAACGCTCCACTGGCGGGCGGACACAGCAGATCCGGCTCAGGCTTTCTCCCACCTTTCCCAGGATCTTCGCTACGGAAGAGAGACAGGGGCAGACAGGGAGGACCGCTCATAACTCCCAGTCTCATCAGCCCCGCCTTGGGGCCCTGGAAACTATGGGGCTTCGTGGAGGGGTGGGGACTGGGTCACGGGGGGCAGAAGGAGGGTGGAGAGGAAGAACAGAAAGGTGACGGCCCCATTCCTGCTTCTCATTTCCAGTCCAAGGAACAAGCAATCTGAGCCCTAGATCAGAATCTATTTTCTGGTGGTGTTTATGACAGTGCTGAAAAATTGGAAAATATAGAAGAATGTATGTTAAAAGGAAAAGAAGTATCCATCATTCTACCGCTAGAGATAACTGCCACTAAAGTAGTAATATATTTTTAATTTTCTTCCATTTTTATTATGCACACTATGCAGGTATATCTTGTTGTTTAGTCACTAAGTCCTGTCTGGCTCTTGCAACTCCACGGACTGTAGCCCACCAGGCTCCTCTGTCCATGGGATTCTCCAGGCAAGAATTCTGGTGTGGGTGGCCATGCCCCACTCCAGGGATCGAAACTGAGTCTCCTGCAGCTCCAGCATTGTAGGTGGGTTCTTTGCCCATGAGCCACGGGGGGAAAACCTTTGAGCTGTGTAACCTTTGGCAAATCACTTACCTTCTCTGGAGCTGTTTTCTTTCTGTAAGTGGGAGTATAGTATCTATATCACAGAATCACTGCATTAAATGAGAATCTGTATCATGCACGGAGCGCTGTGCAAGCAGGCACTGCTGAGTGCTGGGTAAGTGCTGGGGGCCCTTGGAGGGATGGCTGAAGCTGGCTGGGGGGCTGGGGCTAGGGGCTGGCAGCAGACTGCCCGGGTTTGACTTCTGTCCCTGCTACTTCCTACCGTGTGACCTTGGCAGGATGCGCAGCCTTAGAAAAGGCAGAGGGAAATGTTCCCTTTGGTACCTTTAATTCCCAGTTAAGGCAGTTATGTTTATGTTAAAATACATACCCTCAACCCGTCTCTCTGTCCCTGAATCTGCCTCTATCACTGTGACTATTTCTCTTTGATGCTGCTTCTTATGGATTCTCAAAGCATGGTCCCTGGACCATCGACTTTTTAAAACTGCAAATTCTCTTCCTTCTCCCAGACCTACTGAATCAAGTTCTGGGACAGTGCTTAGTGAACTGGGTTTTAACAAGAACTTCAGGTGATTCTGAAGTTCGAGAGCCTCCGCTCCACACCAGCGTTTCCTTACCTGCGGTGGGCTTGCTGGGCGTGTTGTTGTTCTGGTAGATGGGTTGGGAGGTCTCATTTCGGGGCTGTCCGATCACGGTGTCATGGAGGGTGTGTTGACGTTGGAGAGGATGCAGCCAGTCACCCGCTGCGGGGAGGAAGAAGAGCACAGTCAGTGAAGTCTTTTCCAGTTATCCCCAAACGCTCATCTGCTTGGCCATCATGGTGAGGTGTCCCAGAGCTGAGACAGTGGACTGGGGGAGGGTTCCAGACCCTAGTTGTGCCCTAAACTACACCAGGCTGGTAAGAGGCAAGATGACTCCCTAGGAAATGCACTGGATCTGTTGTTGAACAGACCTGGGTTCACGTTTGAGTTCTGTCTCCTTCTGGCTGCGTGACCTTGGATAGTTAACTTACCTGGTCTTGAACCTCAGCTCGAATGCTTCACTGACAGTGGCAACAAGAGCCATCTCTCTGGGTTGTGGCGGGCTTACACGAGCAACCATACATGGAGCGCCTTTAGAACATCTGGCACGTGGCAGAAACTGCGCATGTTGTGACTTTCTGTAGAATGCATGTGCCTTTCCCACCTGTTTCACGGGACTCAAAATGAGGTCATGTCTGCAGAAGGGCTGTGCAAGCTCGGGAAAGGTCACACAGACACCAGGCGCTATCACCACCTGCTGCCTCTCCAGGCCAGAGATGCCAGTGACAGGGCCAGGCCAGGGAGCGGTGCCAGGCCAGAGATGCCAGCGACAGGGCCAGGCTAGGGAGCGGTACTGGGTGGAGCAGGATGTCTGCGCTGCAGGAAGGGGGAGGCGGGACTCTGGGAATTCTGCGCCTGCTCAGAGTGTAAATACACATTCCACAGCCAAACGGAAATGCTCTGTGTATTATCCACTGTGCTGTGTTATCTGGCCTGCTGCTTCTCTTAGTGCCACAGCAAACACAGAGCTGATAATGCAGCATTCTTCACAGCTGACCCAGAAACAATCCCCACCCACTCCTAGCCTTGGCCCGTGGAGGGTGGAAGAGCAGCTTCTGGGCCACAGGAAAACAAAGGATGAATTTTCAATCTGCTGAGCTTCACAGGGCTGTTGCTTATTCAAAGTCCCTTCCCTGGAGCCAGCTCCCCCTCATCCCTGGCCCACCACCACCCTTTCTGGATTACTGAGTCCCTCTGCTGGAGGGCTTCCCTGGTGGCCAGGGTAAAGAATCCACCTGCCAAGAAGGAGATGCAGGTTTGACCCCTGGGTTGGGAAGATCCTCTGGAGGATGAAATGGCAACCCACTCCAGCATTCTTGCCTGGGAAATCCCACGGACAGAGGAGCCTGGCGGGTTGTTACAGTCCACGGAGTCGGAAAGAGTCGGACATGACTGAGCACACAGGCTGCCAAGGTCCCTGGCTGGGGTGACCCTCCAAAGGCATCTTCCACGTGCCACCCTGGAGGCAGAGCGGCACATGAGTCTTTCTGAGCCCTGGAAGGGCAGGCGTTGATCTTGTGGGCTGACTTGTCACTTCTGTGATAGGAGACGGGCCCGACAGTATCCTGCTGCATCTGGGAGCCAGCCGAAGTTGGGGACCCTCTCAGCCTGCTTTGTGGGATTCTCTGGCCGGCTGCGGCTGGTTGAGTGGAAGGGACAGCCTCTGCCTCCCTTTTATTATGATTTCACCTCCAGAAAAGAAAAACGCCACCCTCTCAGTCTGGGAGCCGAGGAATGTCTTCCTCCTGTGGCACGCATCATTAGTCCCATTCGGCTTGATCTGCGCTGGAGAAGAAACGTGCTGGCCACCTGCCCCGCTCTACCCTCCAGAGGCGCCCACGTTTTCACAGGCTTGCCTCGCCTATTAAGCCCCATGTCTGTCTCTCTGACAGGTCCACTTTCCATGCCAGGAACACCGGCCTGATGCTGGGACCAGGGAGACTGGGAGTTACCAGCAGCTCTAGGCTCCCACTCCTGCTCCAAGGCGGGGGGCCATCAGAACTGACATTCTCTGCTGGCTTGTAAGCATCACTCAACAGCTGTGGTTCCTGGCCAAGCATCTCAGGCCCAGACTGATGCCTCTGGGCATGAGTAACAGGGGGAGGGTTCGGGAAGCCCAGACGTTTAGACAGCAGAACAGCAGCCAGGCTTTCTGGCTGGGCAGAGCCGGGGCTCAGGAATGCCTGCAGGGTCCCTGATTCCTCGTTCCATCATGCAGCCTGAGGCTCCTGGTGACTGAAAAGAGCGCAGCCCCTCAGCAGCGCCCCCAGCTGACTTGTAGTGTGAGAAATAAGCTTCTGTGAAGCCACTGAGATCTGAAGGATATTTGTGTATCTTAGCCTGCCTGATGGATACATCCTTATACAGTAAGACAGGGCGTCTTTTATTACTGCTGTTGCTGAGACCAGCCCAGAGGAGCAGGTCAGGGCCACCTTGTCGTGTCGAGGGGACAAGGAAAGACTCAGGATGTCTTAGAAGGGTTCTCAAAGCAGAAAGAAGGGGGTTGGGTTTTCTTCAGCTTAATAGATGAAGCACCAGCCAGCTTGTCCTTCCTACTCCTCTCGGTCTTAACTCCCTGGATGGTCTGGAGTCCCAGATCCACGTCTGTTCAAATAAAGCGAGTAGAGTGGGGGTAGGGGGATGGTTGAGGCTGCTGAGAGCTCCCCAAGGAGGAGATTCTGACAGGCCCTCTGACCTTGAGCACAGATGGAACGGAGGCACTCCCTGTGTCAGGATGATGCCACTCTGATCACGGGGCGGGGGGAGGGCTCTGCATCAGGACCAGTGGAGGCAAGCAGGAAGCCCTGCGTCTCGTCTCCGTGGGCTGGGCTTCTTGCCGTCAGTGGCACTGCTTTTCATGTTGTTACGGTGGAGTTGATGGGTTGGCATCCATCTGTGAAGGGTACTTTCTGCACATGCTGACTGGTGCTGCTGGCTGGCGTGGAACCTGTGCTTACCTAGCAACCAGCTCTTCGGTCGCTGCATCCAGCCACAAGCCCCGGGGCAGCTGTCAGAGTGGGCGAGGCAGTCACTGTGGATCCCAAGATACCCTGGTTCACCTCTCTGCACTTCCTGGTCGTTGTTGTTTGGGCACTAAGTTGTGTCCGACTCTTTGTGACCCTATGGACTGTCGTCCCCCAGGATCCTCTGGTGGGTTCATGAGATTCCCCAGGCAAGAATATTGCCATTTCCTCCTCCAGGGGATCTTCTCCACCCAGGGATCGAACCCCCGTCTCTTGCATTGGCAGGCAGATTCTTTAGCACTGAGCCAAGACAGAAGCCCATGCTTCCTTTTACCCACAAATAAATCAGAGTCCACACACTGTCTGTGCATGGACTCCCGTGAGGAGGAAAGAGTGTGCCTGATGTGCAGTGCCTGCAGGAGTGCAGCGCTGCAGCCCTGGCGTAGCACGGGGCCAGGGGACCGCCGGGGCCTCCGGAGGTGCAGTGGGAGGACCTGGCCGCTTGTGCCTCCACCCAGCGCTCCTCTCTCCTCCTTCTCTCAACACTTTGTGAAGTTTCCCAGCTGCGGGGTTTCTGAATCTGGCCTTGAACTTGCTGCTGGGAGATGAAAGCTGCCCGCAGTCATATTCAGGAGGAGTTCAAGGCAGGGAGCAGGCTCTGGGGCTGCTCTGGGTTCCCAGTCTCACTGCCCTCCTGGATGCCGCTCAGAGCTGGTCTCCCCACGGCTGGTGGAGAAGCCGGGAACACCTGGGGCAGTGCGCCTTTCCCGGGCCGCCTGGCCTCTGCGGGCCCCCGGCCCAGAGCCCGGCCCAGCTCACCTTCATGAGGTCCCGATGGTGCTCGAGGACGCTGCAGGTCGTCTGCCAGGTGTCCTGGTAGCACTCCCACGGGTCCACCCTGACGATCGGAAAGACAAATTTCCCTTGGCTTCCATTCTCACACTCTTCGCTTACAGGTTCCTTCCAAAGGCAGAGCTAAAAAGCTTACACAGACTTGGTCATATGGTGTGCTTAGATCTCAAATCACATAAAACATGAGCTTGAAATACCTTCCTGAGCCTCAGTTTCCCCTCTGTAAAATGAGAGGAAAATGCTACAGGCTTACATGAACTGATGCTGGCCCTGGTCTGCCCGGGTTTAATACCAGCACCAGACCCTCCCAACTGTGGGGCTTTGCGTAAGTTATGTGATTTTTGGTGCTCACTTTCCTCATTTGTAAAATGAGAATAACAATAATAACTCTCCTGTGGAGTTATTAAAAGGGGTCAGTGAGTTGTCCATGCAGAGTGCTTAGAAAAACATCTTGCTCCCATTCTGGGCAATTCTCTTCTGGACCTTACAGGATTCTGATAAGAATGAAACTAGCCATGCCCTCATCAAGTGGTGACTGCAGGTACCCGAACTGGGGAAACTGCCCGTGTCAGCCTTTGCGTGCGGTGGGATGCCTGGTGGGCATGGAGGTGGGTGCGGCAGACACACCAGAAGGCACAGTCCCCAGACCGGCCACTCTTGCTTTGCGCGGGACGCGGAGTGAGCCGGGACCCAGGCCCAGAGGGAGGCAGCTCTTGGGCTTCATTACCAACTTAATGAGCTGCTAACCTGGGACATTTCTCAAACACGTTCTTAGCAGTTGAACATTCTGTCACCTCCCACCAGGCAGCACAACTAGGGTTTCCAGAGATGAGACCTCACGAACTGAAAACGCTCAGAGACCCGGCTTGCCCTGAGCCTGACCCTCACAGATCCCTGACCTGAGACAGGCATCCTCTCTGAGCTGGGCAGACCCCGGACCTGGCTGAACAGATTGCCCGGTGCTCAGGGGCTTTGCGGGCCCAGCCCCCATTTTCAGAGCTAGCTCTGACCTCTCTGGTGATCTCAATTCTCAAAATTCTGATGTACCCAGCCCCTGGAGCTGTGCACTACGTGCTCAGTAAATATGTGTTGAAGGAAAGAGGGAATTGTTTCAGAGTCTTCTAATCACAGACAAGCAGGAACCGTCCCTGTCCCACTGGACCCTTCTTTCCCCCGATATCATGATGGGCAGAGCTAAGAGGCTTCACTTCTACCCAGACTTGACCACAGATGTCCTTTCCTTGCAAGCTCCTTGACTTCTCCTAAGCCGTCTCCTGACCTCACCTCTCTCTCAGGGCGGCGGTGGGTGGTGGGGGGGGATGAGAAAGTCTATAAAGGGCATGCGCTGCTCCCACAAATCACTGCACACAAATGGCATGGATCACCGTTTAATTATCATCTTTGCTTCCCTTTAGTGCTCTGATTTCCGCCCACCCCATCTCTCCCCTGCTAACTCTCTGCAGCCCTCATTCTGAGGTCAGCGGCCCTTCATTTCCTTCCTTTCATGGAAACCTCTAGGTGCTGCTTATTCTTTCATGAGGGGGAATTACGGGACACATGGTGTGTCGTTATTTTTTTTAAATCATCATCTTCTCATGCAAATTATAACTGCAGGAGCTGTGGGGAGCATAATTAGCATAATTAGTGGAAGCCTGCGTTAATTACACAGCCAGCTCAGCGCATAATGGTGTCTGCCATCTTAGCAAAGGGACCATCCAGGGACCCTCTGAGGGAAAGGCTGTGTGCACTCATAACCACCTCCCTTCCAGCCCCCGACACACACCTCTGTCCCGCCCTGGGCACGCGGCCCTAGGGAGCCTGAACAGGAGTGGAAAATAGCCAAGGCCGGGAACCTTCCCTGAAAGGTAGTGAAGAGCTCATGGAAGTGAGTGAGGATGGAAGCGAGGAGGCATTTTGAGTTTTCTGGCCCTGCTCCACCCCAATCCCCATGATATTTTTGGAAACTCTGAGCAGACTCTTAAGTCCACAGGTGCCAGAGCAGATGAAACATTGAAAGCTCCCCCTTTAGTCTCACGGGCTCCATGGCTTGGTTAAACAAATGAGTCACCAGTTAGGCCACCCCACATTGTTTACATGATTATCGCCTGCATGGGGCTAATATCTCCCCCATGCTCCCCACTCCTGTGGCTTCCAAACTGCTGTGGGGACCCTTCCTCTTTCCCACCCAGCTCCAGGGAGTCGCAGGGCCACCCACTTTGGCATCCTCAGGCCCACCCTACCTGATCCAGTCAGAATTCTGGACGGCCAGCTGACACATGATGAGTCGGTGCCGGCTCGACACAAGACCCTGGGAAGCAACAGAGCGATCGCTGAGAGGCCAGCCCTGCTCCCCACAGCCTCCCCAAGACGCCGCCCCAAGCCAGCCCGTTATAAAAGTGCACCATTTTTCAGGGCTGACAGAGAATGAGAGTGGGAGCCCTCCACGTGTCCAGCTGCCACACACAGCCATGGAGTGGATGTGCTGGAGTGGGGAGAACAGAAAGGAGGGTGTGAGCGGTGCGCTCCCCTCCCCATCAGAGTCAGAGTCTCCGCCAACGGCCGAAGCGGCCAGGGTGCGCCCAGCACAGGGATGAGACAACATCACAAGTGCCGCCTGGTCTCCCGGCTCCACCAGGCCGGGTGACTTCCCCAGAGCCCACCAGGTTGTATCTGGGGGAGGAGGTGAAGGACTTTGACAGTGTCCAGATTTCCTGAGATGTGTGGCAGGGAGGGAAGGAAAGGGAACATGAATTGTAAATCAGATTATAAGAGGCAGAGGCCTTTTCTCCTAAAATCCCAGGAAAGATTGCCGGGCCCATAACCAGCCACCAGGCTGGCATCCTTGGCCCTCAGCAGGAGTCCAGCTCCGCTCCTAGCGTTCTGACTGGGCCTGGGCCTGGACAGCTGTTTCTCCCAGCTGCTGCCCAGCTCCCACTGCTCAGGTCTGACTGTGGTCCAGAGACGGGAAGATTTCTAAGAATCGCAGCAGAGACGGCAGCGGGTTAGTTTCATGCCAGTGGCATCATCAGGTCAGGAACGGGGGTTAGGGAGGGTGGAGACAAAGGAGAAACCCACCTGTTTTCCATAGGAGTCGTGGACAGGAGAGACGATCCCGCCAATGACAATAAACCTTCCAGTTTTGTGCAGATAATCCCTGGCTCTTTCTAATTAAGAGAAGAAAACCTCATATTATAAAGAGGAAAGGTGTGAGTTAAAGGTGATCGTTGAAATCAATACCTTCAGCTCTGTAAGGCTTATTCCCCATCTTTCTTGCCATTTAAATGGAAAGTGCCAACTTTCAAAGGAAACGTGGGTGATTCAAAGGTTCTGGAACCAGATTTCAGCTCCCAAAGCAAAATGATTTAGAACTCAAGGGGATTAATCCAGGTTTAAAGGTCCAGTGCTGGATGAGTTTAGAGAGATTTAAAACAAGCACCTGCCTCAAAGCAACTGATTGGAATTTACCACTACGATCACTAGCAGAAATTATTCCAAAGCGGAGGAGTCATTTTTAAAAAAGAAAAAACAAAAACCTTCTTATAATATGAAAGGTGGGCTGATTGCTTCATCTAGTTATTCAGAAGAGGAAATCCATCAAAACAAATTTCAAGGGCCTTCTACGTAATTAGGGAGAATTAACAATCAGACCAGAAAACTGTCATTACAGTCAGTTGAGAAAAGTTCAGCCAAAGAAAAGCTCCCCCCTCCCTTTTTTTTTTTTTCTGCTGAAAAGAATCTGTGATGTTCCTTTTTCAAATTTACCAGACAAGCCCAATTTCATTTTCACGAGCCAATACAGCTAATTAAGAAGAGGGGAAGGGTTTTGGTTCCATCTTTCTTCTAGGGCAGCTCATTGTGCAGATCCAATAGCACTGAGCATCGAGGGCTGCGGGAAGGTGGCATGGATTTACTGAACAGGCGAGGGAGTCTGTAAGGGACCAGGGCCTCGGGCAGCAGAACTGTCTGTGTCGTTTACAAGCAAGGTTCCGGGATTTCCTTGCTGGCAACAAGCCGTCTCATCAGCCCGCGGGCTGCGGCGACTGAGCCGTGCGCGCTAGAGACCACACTCTGCAACCAGAGAGGTCTACCCCCTGCAGTGAAGAAGCGCCGGCACAGCCCCCAGCCTCCAAAACAAACTGTATCTTCTCTGTGATTTCTTTAAAAAATAGAAAAGTAAGTCTCATCACATTTGCCTTTTCCTTCTTGCAGTGTGAAATCTGGGAGTTTTTTTTTTAAGAGATCTTTTAAAAAATAATAGTAAACTTTATTTTTTGGCATAGTTTTAGATGTACAGAATAATTGGGCAGATAGTACACAGAGTTCTATGTATTCAATCCCCCATCTTTTGACCTCCCCCACTCCCCATTTCCCCTATTATTCCCCTATACAACCTTGCGCATGTGTGGTATAATTGTTACACTTGATGGGCCTGTGTTGACCCATTATTATTAACTACAGGCCATAGTTTACATTGAGATTCACTCTTTGTGTTGTAAGGTTCTATGGCTTTTGACAAATGCGTAATGACACGTGTCCATATTACAGTTTCGTAGAGAATAGTTTCTCCCCTGAAAATCCACCGTGCTCTGCCTACTCATCTCTCTCCCTCCCCACTGCCGCTGGCAACTCCTGATCTTTATACTCTCCTGGTAGCTTTTCCTTTTCCAAAATGCCAAATAGTTGGAACCATCCACCGTGGAGCCTCTTTAGACAGACTTCCTTCACTTGCTGCTAAGTCACTTCAGCCATGTCCGACTCTGAGCGACCCCATAGATGGCAGCCCACCAGGCTCCCCCGTCCCTGAGATTCTCCAGGCAAGAACATTGGAGTGGGTTGCCATTTCCTTCTCCAACGCATGAAAGTGAAAGTGAAGTCGCTCAGTCGTGTCCGACTCTTAGGGACCACACGGACTGCAGCCCGCCAGGCTGCTCCTCCATGGGATTTTCCAGGCAAGAGAACTGGAGTGGGGTGCCATTGCCTTTTCCATTCTTTCACTTAGCGATTTGTATTCAAGGTTCCTCCAGGTCTTTCCCTGGTCAGAGGACTCATTTCTTTTTATTGCTGAATAATCATCCACTGTCTGGACAGACCACAGTTTGTTTATTCATTCACTAACTGCAGACCATCTCGGCTGCTTTCAGTTTTCACGGATTATGAATAAAGCTGACATTACAATCACATGTAGAGTTTTGAGTGAACATACGTTTCAACTCAGGTAAATATTTAGAAGCATGATTGTGGGAACATAAAGTAAATGTATGTCTAATTTCGTAAGAAACTGCCACGTTGTCTTCCAAAGCGGGTGTACAATTTAGCATTCCCGCCAGCAACGAATGAGCGTTCCTGTTGCTCCACCAACATTCAGTATTACCAGTTTCGTTTTCCTATTTGAACCATTCTAACAAGTGTGCTGTTTTTGCCTTTTAAAAGATGACTGATACTATTTCACTAATTTCCAAATTTTACTTCGAGGTCAAGGATTAACTGAAGACCCTGTAACAAAAGCTTTTTGAAATCTGAATAAATTCTTTAGCCTCCCCTCTTCCCTTTGCCCTTTATACCCCAGTCTTCCTTAGGGTCATTTTCGTATGGCCTTTGGCTATCACAGATCCTGTGCTGCGATAAGCCAGACCTTCCTTCCTCTCCCTGTCTTACAGAAAGTGTCCTCCCTTTATTCTCCACTTTCCCAAGTTTTGTGTTTGAAGCTCAGCTCTACCGCAAGTCCGGCACGCCTGCCCTGGCAACGTCTCGCTTTGCTAGACTTACTGACCTACTAGCTCCCTGATCACCCTGTTCAAGGGACCTGGTCCAGAAATTGTTGCTGAAAGTGTATGTCTTTGCTCCTCTTTTGTACAGAATCTTCAAAGCCAGGGGACTTTGCTGTGGAGAAGAGGTCCCAAACTCATAAGAAGATGTGCAACTAACATAATGTGAGAACAAGCTGAGAATAAGATGATTTACATTCAAACAACAACCTTGGCTTGTTCAACTGCCACTGTGCAGGCTTAAGAAAACATATGCATGTTCCAAAAGTCACTCAGTCTGTCTCCCATGCCAAAGACTTCTTAGGCTCTTAAGCACTCGGCACAGCGGCTTGTTCATTGAGCAATACATGTTCAGCAAGTGCTCAAACCTAGAAGGCTCACGTAGCCACCTTCCCTTAGGGGTTCTTTCCACCGGGCCATGTTGATCCAGAGAGCCAACCTCTGTTCCTCAGACTACACACAGGAATTTCCAAAAGAAAACAGGTTGCATCAAGCAACCTCATTGCCTTAGAAAACACTGCCCTTTTCCTCTGGCCAATATGAGCGGCCACTTCCCCTGGCAATGCTCCACTGCCCACTGCCTCACAAAGAAGCAGTTTCTGAAAGGAACAGCCCCAGCCCTAACCTTGAAAAAAGGACTCTTGATCTGAAGTAGTTAAACCTCGAAAATTCATGATGGTGATCATGCAGGCAATTCAATTCACTTAACATTTATTGAGCACAAAATACCATGATGGATGCCAAAGGGATCAGAGTGCCTTTATTTATTATTCTCCCCAGCTTCACAATAATGGAGAAACAGAATGCTATACTGATGGCTCGAATGAGAGACAAATCGGGTGAGTGCTATAGCCACGGCTTTCAATGCTGTTGTGGGTGGTAGCGTTTCACTACAATCCACAGTAAGAAACGTATTTTATATCCTGACGCAATACATACATATGTATGTTTATGCATAATTAACGGAAACAACTGTTACAATATTGTCTAGTGTATTTTATTCTGGTAGTCATAAATTTAAGTAAAAAGCTGCTCACAACCTAGGCATGTGTGGCACCCTACTGCTTGAACAACTCTATGAGACACTAGGGCAAGGGGGAGAAGGGACAGGAGAGATAATTTTGTCTTTCCAAGGAGAGCGAGAAGTCTAGCAAATACCCAGAAATTTCACAATGTAAAGAAAGCGCATCCATTAGTTTAGTCTTAGTCACTAGGGTTAGGCTGTGGGGGGCTGGTAGGGGTGGGGTGAGGGTGAGGGAGGGATACTGTTGGCTAAGCAAGTGGGCATCAGACTTTCGAGGGCCCTGAAAGCCAGGCCAAGGGGCGTGACTTCTGTATCACTGGTCAACATGCATTCTGTGGACCACTTGTGTCAGAATTACCAGGGAGAGGCTCTTAAAATGCAGGTTTTTAGGTCCTGCTCAAAGTCTGAGTCAAAATCTCTGGGACTGAGACTTAGTCTAGGGTTTCCCTGATAGCTCAGCTGGTAAAGAATCCACCTGCAATGAGGGAGACCTGGGTTCAATCCCTGGGTTTGGAAGATCCCCTGGAGAAGGGAAAGGCTACCTTTTAGCAGTAGCAGCAGGTAATGTTTCTGATTGCTAAAGTTTGAGAACAACAGACATACATTGACAATAACCATAAGGTTGAGAAGTAGAGATAGTAAGGAATCACTGAAGGCTATTTAACATGAGGAATGATATGCTCTGAACTAGAAAAGAAACTCACAGAACAGATAGTGAAGTGGTGAAAAATCCTATCTTAAAGGAGACAGTCATTCCTGGCAGGAAGTTTTGGGCCAGGTGGTGAGGAATAAAGGCAGAAATGCGTGTGTGCCTGCTTAGTCGCTCAGTCCTGTCCGACTCTTTGTGACCCCATGGACTGTAGCCCGCCAGGCTCTTCTGTCCATGGGATTCTCCAGGCAAGAATACTGGAGCGGGTTGCCATCTTCTTCTCCAGGGGATCTTCTTGACCCTGGGATCAAACCCAGGTTTCCTGCATTGCAGATGGATTCTTTATTGTCTGAACCACCAGGGAAACCCAAAGGAAAAAGACCCATGGATAACTTCCCAGGGAGCGTTTAGGGACTGTGGATTTCCTCCTCTCTCTAGACATCTTGTTTGCTTTGCCTCTGGGTCCCCTCAGTTGGACATGTCAATGCCACGTCATCAGTCTTCTAGACCAGATATGTATGACTGCACTAAGAGCACTAGGCTTCATACTCTGCAGTTCACTTGTTGCCTTATCATCCTTTAATTTGAATGGAATGTCAGGCAAGAATAACACTGGAACCCAGCTAAACAAAAACGGCCAGGAGCAGATACAGTTACATTTTTTTTCCCCCCATAGAGATTTTATCAGAGAAGGCAATGGCACCCCACTCCAGTACTCTTGCCTGGAAAATCCCATGGATGGAGAAGCCTGGTAGGCTGCAGTCCACGAGGTAGCGAAGAGTCTGAGCGACTGAGCGACTTCACTTTCACTTTTCACTTTCATGCATTGGAGAAGGAAATGGCAACCCACTCCAGTGTTCTTGCCTGGAGAATCCCAGGGACGGGGGAGCCTGGTGGGCTGCCGTCTAGGGGGTCACACAGAGTCGGACATGACTGAAGTGATTTAGCAGTAGCAGCAGGTAATGTTTCTGATTGCTAAAGTTTGAGAACAACAGACATACATTGACAATAACCATAAGGTTGAGAAGTAGAGATAGTAAGGAATCACTGAAGGCTATTTAACATGAGGAATGATATGCTCTGAACTAGAAAAGAAACTCACAGAACAGATAGTGAAGTGGTGAAAAATCCTATCTTAAAGGAGACAGTCATTCCTGGCAGGAAGTTTTGGGCCAGGTGGTGAGGAATAAAGGCAGAAATGCGTGTGTGCCTGCTTAGTCGCTCAGTCCTGTCCGACTCTTTGTGATCCCATGGACTGTAGCCCGCCAGGCTCTTCTGTCCATGGGATTCTCCAGGCAAGAATACTGGAGCGGGTTGCCATCTTCTTCTCCAGGGGATCTTCTTGACCCTGGGATCAAACCCAGGTTTCCTGCATTGCAGATGGATTCTTTATTGTCTGAACCACCAGGGAAACCCAAAGGAAAAAGACCCATGGATAACTTCCCAGGGAGCGTTTAGGGACTGTGGATTTCCTCCTCTCTCTAGACATCTTGTTTGCTTTGCCTCTGGGTCCCCTCAGTTGGACATGTCAATGCCACGTCATCAGTCTTCTAGACCAGATATGTATGACTGCACTAAGAGCACTAGGCTTCATACTCTGCAGTTCACTTGTTGCCTTATCATCCTTTAATTTGAATGGAATGTCAGGCAAGAATAACACTGGAACCCAGCTAAACAAAAATGGCCAGGAGCAGATACAGTTACATTTTTTTTCCCCCCATAGAGATTTTATCAGAGAAGGCAATGGCACCCCACACCAGTACTCTTGCCTGGAAAATCCCATGGATGGAGAAGCCTGGTAGGCTGCAGTCCACGAGGTAGCGAAGAGTCTGAGCGACTGAGCGACTTCACTTTCACTTTTCACTTTCATGCATTGGAGAAGGAAATGGCAACCCACTCCAGTGTTCTTGCCTGGAGAATCCCAGGGACGGGGGAGCCTGGTGGGCTGCCGTCTGTGGGGTCGCACAGAGTCGGACACTGAAGCGACTTAGCAGCAGTAGCAGCAGAGATTTTATATGGTGGAAAAGTCTATCTAGTAGTATCTATTAGTAACTCGGAACTATAATACTGTAGAAACAACACTGAACTTGGGTTCATAAGACTTCTGGATCTTGGGTAAGTCACTGAATTTCTCTGAGCCTTAAGTTTCCATCTCTGTAAAATGCCTTTTTTGCAAGGTTGTTATGAAGATCAAATCAAATTCTAAATATAAAAAATGCATAATGCCCATGTGGTTTCATTGGAGAAGTCCAGCAAACAGATAAAGAGTTAAAACCAATGCTACTGGGACTTGCCCACTGGCCCAGCAGTTAAGAATCTGCCTGCTAATGCAGGGGACACTGGTTCAGTCCCTGGCCCAGGGTTACAATTAGTTGTAACCACCTTAGTTGCAATCCACCTTACAATTAGAGTAAGCCTGTGCACAGCAACAAAATTCAAGGGGAGCCAGAAAAATAAATGAATAAACCGAAACCCCTAATGCTACAGAAGAATCTAATGTAAAGCATGGCGATACTGATTGATAAGTAAAATGATTCTAGGGCTTCCCTGGTAGCTCAGCTGGTAAAGAATCCACCTTCAATGTGGGAGACCTGGCTTCAGTCCCTGAGCTGGAAAGATTCCCTGGAGAAGGGAAAGGCTACCCACATCAGTATTCAACTCAGTTCTGACACCATCAACCTGGAGATAGCATCGGATCCCACAGGTTAAGGGTTCAGTCTTACAAGATGCCAAATTCCAAGCTCACATGTTACTATGCTTCTGACCAACCAAAGGGCTACTAACTGGAGTTACCCATGACATAGTCCTTGGACTTCACATGCCAGTCATAAGTCAGGGTTGTTAACTTGTATTTCTGACCAACTGGCTATAAATTAGAGGCTCCCAGGATGGCCTCCTTTATTTGATTAACTTACTAGAGCAACTCATAAAACTCAGGAAATCTCTTTACTCACCTGATTACCAATTTATTACAAAGGATATTAAAAGATACCAATCAACAGCCATATGAAGAGATATATGTGGTGAGGTCCAGAACAAAGGAGCCTCTGTCCTCATGGAGTTTAGGGTCTCGTGGAATTTGGGACATGGTGCAGTGGTATGTGGAAGCATTGTTTCCCCAACTTAGCAGATCTTTGAACCCTTGGCTTTTGGGGATTTTAATGGAGACTTCATTATTTAGGCATGATTGGTTAAATCATTGGCTACTGATGACTGGTTCAGCCTGCAACCCCTGTCTCTTGCCCAGAAATCAGAGAGCGGAACTGAAAGTCCCTGACTTCTATCCTCAGCTGCTTTACAAAAGTCACCTCATCAACAGCAGCCTAGTCGTGGTGGAAAGGAACCGAGGCAAGAGACCAGGTATCAATATAAAAGATGCTCCCACTGCTTTTATCACTCAAGAAAGTCCAAGAGTTTTGGGAGCTGTAAGAAAGAGACTGTGCACAAAGAGCAAATATATATAAAAAATGTATATGTGGACATCTGAATGACCACATACACATTTCTTACAAATCACTGCACACTGTGATCACTGCTGGCAATAACACTGTATTGCATAATTTAAGTTTGCTTAAGAGTGTAGAACTTAAGTGTTCTCACCAAAAATAAATACGTGAGGTGACTGACAGATATGTTAATTAACTAGATGAGAGGAATCTTGTGACAATGTGTACTCAAATCACCACAATGCACACTTTATCTAAAAATTGTATATGTCAATTATAACTTAATAAAGCTGAAATTAAAAAAAATCCTAGCATTTCTCTAGAAAATAGAAAAAGGAACTCTTTCCAACTGATTTTATGAAGCCAGTATTGCTCTGATATAAAAACCAGGCAAAGAGAGTACAAAATATGCAAAAATCACTAGCAAAGTATTAGCAAATAGAATCCAGTTGTATATAGAAAGAATTATATACCATGACTAAGTGTCATGTAATCCAGAGATAGAAGGCTGTTTCAATATTTGAAAAATCATTCAGTGTAATTCATCATGTTAACAGGCTAAAGAAGAAAAACGACATGATTATATCAAATGATGCAGAAAAAGCAGCTGACAAAACTTAGCATTCATTCTTGATAAAAACTCAGAGAAGTAGGAATAGAAGGAACTTCTTCATCATGATAAAAAACATCATCATAGTTAGAGCAAACATCATACTTAAAGACGAAAGACTGAGCGCTTTCTTCCTAAGATCAAGAACAAGGAAGCGATGGTTACTCTTACCACTGCTATTCAACATGGTGCTGGAAGTTCTAGCTGGCTCAGTAAAGAAAGAAAAAGAAGTGAAAGACCGAGAGATCAAAAAGAAAAATATCTATCTCTGTCGCATATGGCATGAAAGTCTCACTTAGAAATCCTGGGAGAGCTATAGGAAAATTCTAAGAAGTAATTAGTGAGTTCTATAAGATCATAAGGTAAAAGATCAACATAAGAAGGCTTGGGAAAGAACATCAAGAAAAAAAAGAGGAGATGGAGAAAAGCTTTTGTATACATACATATAAATAATATGTATAATATATACATTTTAGAAAACTTATGAACTTTTGCTTAGCTTAAAAATTTATGACATTTTGACTCTACTTGTCTGACTTAGTATGAATAGAATTTGAGGCATTTCAAATTAAATATATATATATATATATATATGCAACAAGCAACAAAGGTTTACTGTATAGCTAGGGAACTACAGTCAATATCTTATAATAACTTACAATTGAAAATAATCTCAAAAATAATATATGTGTATATATAAAACTGAATCACCTTGCTGTACACCTGAAACACTGTAAGTCAACTATGCTTCAATAAAATACACATATTAAGAAAAAATCAATATAAGAAAATCAATTGCATTTCTATATGCTAGCAAAAAGTACATGGAAATTGAAATTTAAAGTACAAGATGACTGGGACTTCCCTGGTGGTCCAGTGGTTAAGAATCCACCTTCCAGTGCAGGGCATATAGGTTAATGTCTTTTCAATAAATGGTGCTGAAGCAACAGGACAGTCAAGATGTGTATAAGAGACAGGTGTATATATAAAACTGAATCACCTTGCTGTACACCTGAAACACTGTAAGTCAACTATGCTTCAATAAAATACACATATTAAGAAAAAATCAATATAAGAAAATCAATTGCATTTCTATATGCTAGCAAAAAGTACATGGAAATTGAAATTTAAAGTACAAGATGACTGGGACTTCCCTGGTGGTCCAGTGGTTAAGAATCCACCTTCCAGTGCAGGGCATATAGGTTCAGTCCCCGGTTGAGAAACTGAGATCCCACATGCCTTGGAGCAACTAAGTCTGAGGGATACAACTGCTGAGCCCGGGCGCTCTGGAGTCCAGGTGCCACAACTAGAGAGAAGCTTGCTTGCTGCAACAAAGATCCTGTGAGCCACAACCGAGACCCAACACAGCCAAATAAATAAATTAAAAAAAAATACAAGATGACATAACCATTCAAAAATAAAATACTTAGGAATAATGTAATAAAACATATATAGAATTCTGAAAGACACATGTACCCCAACGTTCACTGGAGCAATATTTACAGTAGACAGGCCATGGAAGCAACCTAGATGTCCATTGACAGATGAATGGATAAAGAAGTTGTGGTACATTTATACAGTGGACTATTACTCAGCCATAAAAAGAATGAATTTGAGTCAATTGTAGGGAGGTGGATGAACCTAGAGCCTCTTATACAGAGTGAAGTTAAGTCAGAAAGAGAAAGACAAGTATCATATATTAATAAATATATATGGAATCTAGCAAAATGGTACTGATGAACTTAGTAGAGGGCAGACTTTTGGACACAGTGGGAGAAGGTGAGGATGGGATGAACTGAGAAACTAGCTTTGGCACATACACATTTCATGAGTAAAACAGTAGATAGTGGGAAGCTACTGAATAACACAAGGAGCCCAGCCTGGTGCTCTGTGATGACCTAGCGGGGTCATACGTATATAATTACCACTGATTCACACTGTTGTATGGCAGAAACCAATACAAAATTGGAGAGAAATTATCCAGCAATTAAAAATTAAACAAAATTTAAAAACTACATAGAACCTGTATGCTAAAAACTACAAAATGCTGATGAAAGAATCACAGAAGATTTAAATAAATGTTGAGTCATACAATATAAAATGACAAGCTACTCTGAAAAATAGTTTATGGATTAAGAGACTCAACATAGCAAAGATATTAATTCCCCAAATTTACATATAAATTTGATGCACTTCCTATCAAAATCTCAGCAAGGATTTCTTTTTGCATAAATGAAGACGAAATAATTCTAAAATTTATATGGAAAGGTAAAGGAGCTAAATAGTTAATACCTTCAAAAAAAAAGAAGAATAAAGTGGGAAAAATCAATCTGTCCAAATTTTAAATACTATTATATAACTATGGAAATCAAGTGGGAGGTATTGGCAGAGTTAGACACAAAGGTCAATGAAACAGAACAGAGAATCTAAAATAGCCCCATACAAGGAAGGCCAAGTGAATTCTGACACAAGTGCAAAAACAATTCAATGTCTTTTCAATAAATGGTGCTGAAGCAACAGGACAGTCACAGACCAAAAGCAAAATAAAACAAACTGAACTTACCTAAATCTCATATACAAAAGTTAATTCAAAATGGATCATACAATATTGTAATTAGCCTCCAATTAAAATAAATAAATTAAGTTTAAAAAAAAACAAAATGGATCACAGATTTAAATCATGTAAAATGAAAAACTGTAAAACTTCTAGATGAAACTGTGGGAGAAAATCTTTGGGTCCAGGGCTTGGTGAAGACTCTTCAACAAGACACTTAAAACAGGATGCATAAAAGGAGAACAAACCACAGTGAACTGGACTTTAATAAAAAAAACTTTTTTTTCTATGAAAGACCTTATTAAGAGGATGAAAAAACAAGTTATAGGCTGAAAATGTTTGCATCCACATGTCTTAAGATTCCTATTTAGAACATAGAAAGGACTCAAAACTTAGCAGTGGAAAAACTAACAATCCAACTAAAAAAGGGGTAAAAGACACGAAAAGACATTGCACTGACTAGGACAAATGGATGGTGAAGAAACACAGGAAATGGTGTTTAATATCCCTAAGCATTAAGAAACATAAATTAAGACCAGGAGGAGATACCCCTATTCATGAACAGAATGGCTAAAAGAAGAAAGAATGACAAGGCCAAATGCTGATAAGGATGTGCAGAAACTGGGTTCCTGATACATTGCTGGTGGAAATGTAAAATGGCAAACTACTCTAAAAAATAGTTTTGGCAGTTTCTTAAAGAACTAAATATCCACTTACCGTATGACTCAGCAATTGCACACCTAGGTATTCATCCCAAAGAAATGAAAATGTGTCTACACAAAATCTATATACGATTGCTTATATCAGCTTTACTTATAATAACCAAATGCAGTAAGTAAGTAAAATAGCCTACAATTTTAGGCTAACAGTTTAGGTAAACAGTTAGACTGTGGTACATCCATACCATGCAATAGCACATAGCAACAAAAAGGAACAAATTGATTTGAAACAAACAAAAAAATAAAAATTGTAAATGCAACAATTGAAATAGATCAACAGCTTATCACATTGAGTGAAAAAAAAAAGCCTTCTCAAAAGGTTCCATACTGTATGATTCCATTTATATAATATGCTCAGAAATTATATAGATTAGTGGTTGCTAATGGTTAGGCGAGAGGGTACAGAAAAGGGAGGTGGGAGTGACTATGAAGCTATAGCTCTAGTCCAGGGAGATGTTTGTGGTGATGGATGAGTTCTGTATTTTAGCTGTGTTGGTTACACAAATCTACACATGTGATAAAATCATGTATAACTTTATAATACATGCACTTTATACCAATGTCAATTTCCTCTTCACAAAATGTGAGCATTTCAGGAAACTGGGCAGAGAGCACCTCTCCTTACTATCTCTGCAACTTCCTATGAATCTATAATTGTTTCAAAATAAAATCTCTCTAAAGAGGTCATGCTAAACCATGAAACACTGTATCAGTTTAAGGTGGCAGTGTGCAAATCCAGGCGAATGGCAAGCAAACTCAGGGTTAGATGCTTCTGGAAATTTATCTCCTCATCTCTTTCTAGTTTTGTTACTGTCTAGAGTCTAAAATTTGGGGTTGTTGTGGCTAGGCAGATGCTGAAAGCAGTGCTTCCCCAGCTAATGTCCATGCGAGTCCTCTGGGGATCTTGTTAGAATGCAGATTCTGATTCCAAGGGTCGGGATGGGACCTGAGATCAGGGCCAGAATTAGGGAGAGGTGAGAGGGGGAGGATCATTCAAGTGAGAGGTCAGATCCTGTCTTCATTTCAAATTATGATATTATCCTCATCATGGATTTTTGCATTAATTTTTATTTTTAAAAAACATTATTTATTTTGATTACTCAGTTTGGGGGGGGCCCTTAAATTTTGCACTGGAGGGGGCCATCCTCCTTGGTCTCATCCTATTCCAGGCCCTGCCTGAGATGCAGTGTTTCTAATAAACTTCCAAATGAGACCAATGCTGCTGATCTGTGGACTATATTTTGAATAGCAAGGGACCTGGTGCAGGGGTAAAGAATCCACTTGCCAATGCAGAAGACGCAAGAGACCGGGGTTCGATCCCTGCGTTAGGAAATCCTCAGAGAAGGAAATGGCAACCTGCTTCAGTATTCTTGCCTGGAGGGTTCCATGGACAGAGGAGCCTGGCAGGCTACAGTCCAGGGGTCACAAGGAGTCAGACATGAATGAACATCTGAGCATGCACACACACAGAGGTAGAGCAGTCCTTCAGTGGTAGGACACCCACTCCAGTCCTTCCTCCCTCTTCTACTCCACCGCTACATCCACTTTGCATGACAAGGGCATTTCTGGACATTGGCAGGTAGCCTACTGGCAAAGCTGTAGCTAGGGCCCTGGAATTTAATTTCATGCCAAGATGTGGTCTATTTTCGTCCATCAGCTCTGTCCCAGGGACACAGCCAAATCACTCTCAGATTTTACACTCAGGTCTGACCCGCATTCCATTTGATCCACCTTTCTTGCTCCTATCCTCACAGAGGAGGAGCCGAGGCTGCCAGTAGCATTGCCGTGTCCTGTTCTCGGTACCCAAGGATCTACTGTGTCTCCCAACTCATTCCAGGCTACTTGCTGCTGCTACTGCTAAGTCACTTCAGTCGTGTCCGACTCTGTGTGACCCCAGAGATGTCAGCCCACCAGGCTCCCCTGTCCCTGGGATTCTCCAGGCAAGAACACTGGAGTGGGTTGCCATTTCCTTCTCCAATGCATGGAAGTGAAAAGTGAAAGTGAAGTCGCTCAGTCTTGTCTGACTCCTAGTGACCCCATGGTTGCAGCCTACCAGGCTCCTCCATCCATGGGATTTTCCAGGCAAGAGTACTTGAAACCAGGTAAATCTCCCTTCCTGACAGGTTGTGCTGGACCCACCAGACGAGGATAGACAAAACACGGATGATTTGCCCATTAATAATAACTCATGAGACAGACATATCTCATCTGCCTCCTGGCTGCTCAGTGAGCCTGGATGGTGTGTAATCTACTCTCCTCTTCTGGGAAGTTAACGGAGGAAACACTGTGGTCAGGATATCTACACTCACCTGATTTTTCCTTTTCAGCTGCAATCAGAAATGACCCCTTCTGAGCTGTATTCTCAGTTGAAGCTGCGGGCATTTGCCTTGTTTGTAAATTTCACAGAGGCAGTCCGGATTTGTAAACATTCTAAATCTTAGAAAGCTTTGGCTAATAAAGGAAGAAACCAAAAGAGTGAATCCCTTTAGGCAGAGTTATTCCTGATCAGGGGTTTAAAAAAATGTAATTTTTAAAGGAACCATCCTTGTGGCCTAGCAAACTGAACCTTAAGCAGTCCCTAACAAAAATGTAATGAAGTGTTTTATTACATTCAAGGCTCTGTACCAGGTGCTGTACAGGACACAGAGAAGTAAAAGACACAATCCCCACCTCTGGGGAGCTTAGGTTTCCAATACACACAACATCCTTTGCTTAATCAATACCAAAAGGAACAGCAGAGACCTTAAGCGTTATAGGACTTCAGGGCGGGGGAGAATCCCTATGGAATGCAGTAGCCTTGAGACAGGCCTGGGACCTCGGACCCTTCCCTGCGGCGCTGCAATGCTTGCACCTGGTTCAGATGGTAAAGAATCCACCTGCAATGCGGGAGACCTGGGTTCAATCCCTGCGCTGGAAAGATCCCCTGGAGAAACGAATGGCTACCTACTCCAATATTCTTGTCTGGAGAATTCTGTGGACAGAGGAGCCTGGAGACCTACAGTCCTGTGGGGTCGCAAGGAGTTGGACATGACCAAGCGACTATCACTACTGACACTGTACTTCTCACTGGGAAAAAAAAAAAAAAAAAAAAAAAAGACAAGGAAATTACATGGAACTAAAAATGACTGCCTGCAAGCTTCTGGATGCAAAAGATACACAGTGATCAAAAAACCCAATTGGCATTTTTGAAGAGCCTGGAGCAAAAACACAGTGTTGAGAGCAAAAGCCGGGTACTGTGCATGACCCTACACATAACACCACCTAATGGGGGGCACACCACCTAAGTCACCCCTTGGTCTTTCCCCTCACACCCCCCTATATGGGATACCATATAAGGAAGAAGTTCACGCCCCACCCTGGGGAGAGAGCAGCAAGGGAAACTGTTGTTTGTTCTTGCACCCCGCAGCTGCGGCAGAGGCCCCAGAAAAGCCGTGGCTGAATTCCTTGTCTGGCCTCTGATCAATTTCTATTGATTGGGGAAGGCCAAGAATCCTGGTTGGTTAAGAGCCTGGAAACTTTCCTAGAACAGATGAGACTTGAGCTGGGAGCAGAGAAGAGGATTATTCACTCTTTATTTTCTGTTTTCTGATGCTTTAACATCTGTGGCCTTGCTGACCTTGGAAGGGCCACCCTCCAAGAGTTCATCAATTCTTAGAGATAATAAACAACTTATCCTAGAGATAGAAAACTCTAGATTGCACCCATCCCCTACCCACTTCTCCATCTGGTTCTTACACTCAGGGGCACTATTCCCCTGCCCTAATCATCCTAAGGGCTTCCCAGGTGGCTCAGTGGTAAAGAATCTGCCTGCAATGTAGGAGATGTGGGTTTGATTCCTGGGTCAGGAAGACCCCCTTGCAGAAGGACATGGCAACCCACTTCAGTATTCTTGCATGCAAAATCCCATGGGCAGAGGAGCCTGGTGGGCTACAGTCCATGAGGTCGCAAAGAGTCAGACATGACTGAATGACTAACACACACACCCAGTCAATCCTAAACCTGCTTACCCAGCTCCCCACCCCCACCATTTCTTCCTAAAGAAAACACAGTAAAGGTTCTTACCCGTGTTCCCCCATCTCTCTGCCTCCTGACTGGCCCTGGTGTTTCCCTGAGTGGCCCCCACCCCTCAGCATGTCACGTCCACTCCTCTTGGGATCTGTGAATATACGTATCTTTTCAATGGTTGCTGCTGCTGCTAAGTCGCTTTAGTTGTGTCCGACTCTATGCGACCGCATAGACGGCAGCCCACCAGACTCCCCCGTCCCTGGGATTCTCCAGGCAAGAACACTGGAGTGGGTTGCCATTTCCTTCTTCAATGCATGAAAGTGAAAAGTGAAAGTGAAGTCTCTCAATCATGTCCAACTCTTCATGACCCCATGGATTGCAGCCTACCAGGCTCCTCTGCCCATGGGATTTTCCAGGCAAGAGTACTGGAGTGGAGTGCCATTGCCTTCTCCACTTTTCAATGGCAATCATCTAATCTGTAGGTCTTGCCACATCTAAATAGTAGTGAAGCCTACATTTTGAAACAGAAGGAAGGCACTCATTCCAGGGGCACAAGGCAATGTGAGCAGGTGAACTGAGCCAGGAATGGAGTCTCCGGGCTCTATGGCTTGGCTTCTTTGAAAAGATATGATACCCCTTTCATTCACCCACACTAAGTGTGTCTGATCATCCCTCAGCCTGGGCATCTTTCTGGATTTTCTTCTAGTCCCAAATCCTCCAGTCTCAATCCATCTGGGAAGCAGGGGCTGGGTGATCACGTTCCCCTGGCTGAGTGAGACAGTCAATCATACCAGCTCCTCTCTGAGCCATAAGACAGCTGTCAAGTGATATTCCTTCTTGAGTGTGAGATGAGTATGAAAGGTGGCATTGTCTCTGACGCTGACCCATGGGTGGGACCATGGGAGCCCGCTGTGCCATCCCTTGGACATCATTAGTTGAATGGGTTGAGAGCCCCCTATAATAATTGCAGACTAGTTACAGACTGATCTCCTGCAGGGAGCAATTAGCTTCAGTTCAGTTCAGTTCAGTTCAGTCCCTCAGTCGTGTCCGACTCTTTGCGACCCCATGAATCGCAGCACGCCAGGCCTCCTTGTCCATCACCAACTCCCAGAGTTCACTCAGACTCACGTCCATGGAGTCAGTGATGCCATCCAGCCATCTCATCCTCTGTCTCTTCTTAAATCAGCCGTGCCCTCACCAGCCATCTACAAATGCTTGCCATCACGCCTCAGTAGAACCAGGAGAGAGAATGTGGATTTCCCAGGACAGAGGTCTCTCCCTTCCTTCACGCCCTTTACCTGCAACTCTAGGAGAAGCAATGAAATATGAAGCCCCTGAGGTCATGGGAGTATAGATTTCTCCTCACAGTGAAAGACAGCGTCTTAGTCCTGCCACTGTGACTCAGGATGGCACGTGATGGAAATTACACTTCCCGAGGGGACGGTAGAGGCCCAGGTCCAGTGCATTCTTCTGCTCAGTGTCTGGACAGCAGAAGGGGTGGTCTGAGCTTGGATGCACATGGGGATAAAGCTGAGCTCCCTGAGCAGGCTCATGTGCGGAGCTGCCCTGCAAAGCTTGAGAAGCTCCCCTGGACATAAGAGTCTCCTGGTGACCATCTGTCAACTCCCGCCAGCTGCCCCCACCCCCACTGAGCATGCGTCAGGTTGAACTGACCAAGGAACGCCACCAGTGCTTCCCAGAAGCCCTTGCATGCCTGGCTTTCCTCTAGACCCTGCATCCATTCATCTGGCTTTTGCGTCCCTGAACTGGTCGTCAGGGAGAAACGGAGTAGCACAGGCACCCTCTCATTCCCGCCCATCTGATTGGCTCCACTGCCGCTAGCTTGGGAGGATTTCTGTCCCTCTGTCTTCACAGCTGGGAAATGATTTACGATCCTCACTTCTTCAACTGTGACTTCCGACGGACCGTGCGGGGTGACCCTCTCATACTCCCCAAGTGCCATGTGCCACCCCAGGGCTCTCCATTCAAATCCTTTCCACTGGAAACCACCCCCTCCCCTCTCAGATAGCCATCCGCCACTCTT
>SJYC01029186.1:0-19111 GCA_006408675.1 Madoqua kirkii | reverse complement strand
AAAAAAAAAAAAAAAAAAAAAAAAAAATATATATATATATATATATATATATATATATTGGTCTGTGCCCCCCATTCCTGGAACAGAGCTCCTAAAACCCTTGTAATTTCTTAAGTGATGAGAAAACTAGGAGTATCCATGGTGCTATTAGGTTGGCCAAAAAGTTGGTTTGTGTTTTTTCTAAGCTCTTTGTCCTTGACCCTGTCCCTGACACTGGGCTCTTAAAACCCTTGTAAATTCCTAAGCAATAAGAGCACAAGTAACATCTTCTGTTCTCCACTCCCACCCAACACGGGGTTCTTTAGCTGTGGTGTGCGGGCTCTAGAGTGTGGGGGCTCAGTGGTTGCAATGAGTGGGCTTAGTTGCCCATACATGAGATCTTAGTTCCCTGACCAGGGATCAAACCCACGTGCCCTGCATTGCAAGGCAGATTCTTAACCACTGGACCACCAGGGAAGTGCCCATCTTTTCTTCCAATGAGGCGACTATACTTCGCTGGTGGCTCAGATGGTAAAAGCATCTGCCTACATTGTGGGAGACCCGGTTTCGATCCCTGGGTTGGAAAGATCCTCTGGAGAAGGAAACGGCAGCCCACTCCAGTATTCTTGCCTGGAAAATCCCATGGACAGAGGAGCCTGGCAGGCTGCAGTCCATGGGGTCGCAGAGAGTCAGACGTGACTGAGCGACTTCATTTTCACTTTCTAGTCTAGGTGAGTTCCCAGATGACTCCTGGGTTGGGGCTGATCACCAGGAAGGCCAAGCCATGAATAAAAGTTTGGAAGGTTCAGTTCTACCCCAACCCTATCCTCCGGAGAGGGGCTAGGGGCTGGAAACAGAGTCAATAATTGATTGTGCCCTGGTGGCTCAGATGGTAGAGCATCTGCCCACAATGCAGGAGACCTGGGTTCAATCCCTGGGTCAGGAAGATCCTCTGGAGAAGGAAATGGCAATCCACTCCAATACTCTTGCCTGGAAAATCCCATGGACAGAGGATCCCGGTAGGTTACAGTCCATGGGGTTGCTAAAGAGTTGGACATGATTGAGCGACTTCACTTTCACTTTCACTTCAAGTGAAGAAGCCGCCATAAAAATCCCAACAGTAGGGGGTTTGGAGAACTTCCAAGCCGAACACATCACCAGGAGGGTGTCGCACCCCAGCTCCACTAGACAGAAGATCCTTCGCTCAGGACTGTCCCTGAGCTCACCCAGTGTACCTCTTCCCCTGGCTGTTCATCTATATCCTTTATCGTATTCTTTAATAAGCTGGCAAACATTAAGTAAGCACCTCTCTGAGCTCTGTGAGCCACTCTAGCAAATCAATCGAAACTAAGGAGGGAGTTTTTAGAGTTTGGTCGAAAGCACCTGAGCTTTCCACCGGTGTCTGAAGTAGGCGGGGTGTTGGGGAGGGTCTGGGCTTGCAGGGAGGGGACACTCTGGTGGGACTGAGCCGTCACGTGTGGGATCTGCTCTCTCAGGACAGGTAGCATCGGGAGCGAGGTACATTGTGAGATACTAGGCTGGTGTGGCAGGAACTGCTGGTTGTGGAGAAAAACCTGCAGACATTAGGTCACAAGTGTGTTTTGTATGAGGAGTAAAGGAGACACACAAGGAAGAAACGAATGGTCTCATAGCAGGGAAGAATCGAATTTTTCCCTATATAGGAAGGTGGAAAATTGAGATTTTTCCTTATAGCCAAAGTGAAGACAGGACAAGAAAAATTCAAAAACTCTGAAAATACGCAGCTTGCCAACGTGGGACTAGGAAGTTTAGGAAGTCTTCCTTTTGACCTGCAGTGCTTCTCGGTGCTCCCGTTAGATGCTTTGCTTGGTGCTCACCACCTCTCTTGGGCAGATTTTCACTCACCGTAGAGCATTAGCTGAGTCGCCGGGTGTGTTCGGATGATGGATGGGAGAGGGAGCTGCGTGCAGGAAATGTCAGGCTGGCCCACTGCTCTCCAGGTTATTGATTGAGCCCTGCCAGCAGGGAGGACAGAGGCTTCTGGTGCGATGGATGAGACTGTTCTAAAAGGTTCAGAGCTCACAGAGATTTTTGCTGCTTCTCTCTGAGCTGACTTGAAGGCATGAATCCAGGGGACACCAGCATGAAGCAATCTTAAAATGGCTATTAGGATTCTGATGTGAAATAAGACACCATTGCTGTATGTCCCTCAAGGCAATAAAAAAAAAATGATACTAATTCGTGTCAGGGAGGATGAAGGGAGGTATGCATTCTAACACACTGTTAGTGGGAGGATAATTTAATAAAGCCTTTTAGGAAAGCAATATGGCAGTCAGCATCTGTCAAGAGGACAAATGGGCATAACCTTTGACCTGACAGTTCTACCTACAAAAACCTACACTATGGAAAAAACTTGCACATGTGCACAGAGATTTGTTCAAAAAGATGTTCCACTTTAGCATTATTTGCAACAGTAAAAAATCAGAAATCTGTATGGAAGATGTCAGACAAATTATGGTGGTAGAGATACAGTAAAACGAGTACTATGCAACCATTTAAAAGAATGAAGTTGGCCTATCCAGTCTGACATGGAAGCTCTCTAAGACACATTGCTGGGGGTGGGGGAAACTAAGGCACAGAACGATCCCTGGAGTATGGTGACATTTGAATTAGACTCTAGGAGGGTAAACTAAACTCAGCTAATGATAAGGAGAGAAGGGAAGAAGACAAAACAGAGAGGGTATGGGGCAGAGCAGCTTCTCTGCAGGAGTAACAGTAGGGGCAGAGGAGTGGATGCCAAGGCATCAGCCACACAAAGATCTGGAAGGAATGTGTGGCAGAGCAGAGAGAGCAGCTGGTACAAAGGCCTGGAAATGGAACAGCCAGGCTGATGCTGAAGTCAGAGAGGGCTGAGGGAGACCCACGGGGAAGGGCCTTGTCAGTCGGAAAGACACTGGGCTTTTATGCTAAGTGCTTGGAGGCCCGTAGCCTGGAGGCCTGTGGGCAGGAGAACAATCTGAGTCACATTTTTGAAAGTTCACGATCGGCTGTTGGGTGGAGAATGAATAGTGAGGGGGCAAGAGTGGAGTCAGTGAGACCAATTAAGAGGCAGCCACAGGAGTCCAGGTGAGAAACAGAGGCGCCTGCCAATCACCAGGGCTCCCGTCATGTGCTTCTGGAGACATGTTCATCTGCATCCTACGAGGCGGTTGGTAACTACGATAGCATTTCTAAAAGTGAAAAGACCTATGTTAAGTGGAAAGAAATATCACAGGAGAATTACAGTAATGATTATAGGAAAATATTATAGGAGAATTAAATTTTGTTAATCAATTATGAGGATTATTTTGTTAGGACCCTATCTTGATCTGGTCAAATTCCTTCCCCAGAACACAGCAATTTATTCAACAACAAGATATTATATTGTTGGTTTACGAAATGGGTAGCAGCACTGTTCTCCTAAACCAAGAGTCAAAAGGGGCCCCAGGGGACTTCCCTGGTGATCTAGTGGCTAGGACTCCATTCTCCCAACATAGGGGCCCGGGTTTGATCCCTGGTCAGGGAACTAGATCCCACATGCTGCAGCTAAGACCTGGCGAAGCCAAATAAATAAATATTAAAGACAAAACAAAAACAAAAGGAGACCCCAGGAATTAGGAAGACATGCACAAAATTCCTAAGTCCCAGACGCTCATGCTCTGGACTGCATGCGCGCTGCATGAGCTTAAGCATACTTCTCCGGCTTCAGTTCCTTTTTTTAGCTAAAGTTACAGTGCCCCCTAGAAGGCCAGACTATTTTTTTTTAAATCCTAATTTTAAGCATAGCCAATATTTTCTCTTGGATGAACCATCTCAGCACTTTTCTGAAAATATAAAGCAGACACTCGAAGAATCATAGAAATTCACCCCGGGTGTCCCATAGTTCTATTCTTGGAATGTAAAAGATGAGTTTCGTGACCTTCCACAGAGAAGGCAGCTCTAATTAGAGAGGAAAGAGCCCACTAGAATCAGGTAAATCTGCAATCAACCTAGGTGGAGTTCAGCTGGACTCTCCCAAACATTCTTAAGATGCCATATTTCTGATTATTCAAAACCCTTGACCTGGCAATCTGAATCTCAGTATGTCTAAGTCAGCTTCCCATACTGCCCTGTTCCCAGGACCTCTTTCCAGCACTGTGTGAACAGCCAGCACAGAATATGACGTAGCCCTAAGGCTTTAGAGCCAGGACTCAGGATCATACAGCGAACCCCGACTTTCAGAATGCCTCTGATACCAAGTCACAGCGATTCCTCTCACCCTCATTAGCCCAACCCTGAATCAAACTCCCTCCAATTTGCTCCCGTCCCTCGCCTGTCCCCAGCGGTTTCCCAAGCAGGCCAGAAAGACCCCGATTTTTATGGAAGTTTCTAGATTAGTTGTTCACAACTGGGGTTGATTTTGCTCCCAGGAGACATTTGTTGATCATCGCACCTAGAAGGTGTGATATAGCTAAAGCTGTGGTTTCTTCCAGTAGTCAGGTACAGATGTGAGAGTTGCACCATAAAGAAGGCTGAGCACTGAAGAACTGATATTTTTGGACTGTGGTGCTGCAGAAGGCTCTTGAGAGTCACTTGGACAGCAAGGAGATCAGACCTGTCAATCCTAAAGGAAATCCACCTTGAATATTCATTAGGACTGATGCTGAAGCTGAAGCTCCAACACTTTGGCCACCTGATATGAAGAGTCGGTTCCTAGAAAAATACCCTGATGCTGGGAAAGACTGAAGGCAGAAGGAGAACAGGGTGACAAAGGATGAGATGGTTGGATGGCATCATCACCCAATGAACATGAGTTTGAGCAAACTCTGGGAGACAGTGAAGGTCAGGGAAGCCTGGCGTGCGGCAGTCCATGGGGTCGCAAAGAGTTGAACGTGACTGAGCGACTGAACGACACTGGGAAAGAGGGGACTGCTGGCTTTAGCTGGTAGAGGCCAAGGGAGCTGCTAAACATCTTTCAATGCACAGGATCGCCTCCTACAACAAAGAATGATCTGGTCCAATATATCAATAGGACCAAGGTTGAGAAACCCTGTTCTAGATAAACAAAACAAGGCCTCTGTTTTGGTAAAGTAGAAACCAACAACGGTAACCCAGGTGGAAGAATTGCAACCCCAAGAGGCAAAAAAAAAAAAAAGGCGATGGGATTTCAGTCTGCTTTTCTGCTGGTTTTAGCACCAGGGACTGTTATTGGAAAAAACAACCAAGTCAAATACCATTATGACAAAATCCTGCGTGACAAAGGGATTTCCAAGCCATTCAGGAGGGTTTTGTGTGATTAGGCCTAAGATCCCTGCTCACCCCAAGGCTGCACATGGAGATGCGTCCCAGCCAGAGTGAAGGACAGGGATCTGGGACATGCTTTGTTCTGTTCACCTGCCTTCTTCCTCTCTATTAGCGCCATCCCCTTTGCTCTCATAAACTGAATTCCTCTAGGGAGTCCTGCATCTCAGCTTCAAATATCCCCCTGAGCTGACAGACGAATGGCTTCTGTGCACAGCAGTTAAAGAGCACAGGATTTTGGAACAAGCAAAGATTTAGGGACTCCTGGCTAGAGATGAAGGGAGAGAGACCCTTTCTCTTTGCAAACCCTAATTAATTAATTGGTCCATTATGAAAAGTTGTGAGGGAATAGTTCAGACAAGCAGCATCGAAAGGAGTTTTCAGCAACCTATTTTCTAGATGGAAAATAATATTTATAATCATCAGGCTAAACGAATTGCACTATTTCCTAGCACACTCCTGGTAATGAATTTTTCTTTTGAAAGTTCAAATGACATGAACCTCTTTGCACCCTCTTGGCAGGAGTGGACAAAGAGGCCTGTCCCTAGGGAGGCTCCCTGGAAGGACCTGCTTACTTCCTCTCAGGTTGGAGGACAGAAGGGGCTGCTTTATAACCTGATGACTAACAGCCGTGAAATGTAGTTATGACTTTTCTTTTGTCACATGGATCCCAAGAAGTGAGCTGCTGCCCAGATGAGAGTAAGCAGTTGTGTGATACATCTTAGACTTCGGGCCCGCTATGTGCACACCTCACCATCACCACCACCATCATCACCATCACCACCATCATCATCACCATCACCATTATCATCTTGGCGTTCTGCCCAGTTCAACCAAACACATTTAGAAATCCACGAGCATTTATAAAACAGAAAAAGACAGAATTATTTTTTCTAGGCATGTTAGTCACAGGCTTTTGTTGTTTTGGTGTAGTTTTAAAAAAAATTTAATTTCCGTCTTAGAAATAAGTTGTAGGAATAGTACAATGAACTCCATATACCATTCACCCAGATTCCTTATTTGTTAATATCTCACCACATTTGCTTTATCATTTTTTCTTTCTGTATATTCATAGTATTGCTGTTCAGTTGCTAAGTCATGTCTGACTCTTTGCAGCGCTATAGACTACAGCATGCCAGGCTTCCCTGTCCTTCACTATCTCCCAGAGTTTGCTCAAACTCATGTCCGTTGAGTCAATGATGCCATCCAACCATTTCATCCTCTGTCATTCCCCTTCTCCTCCTGCCTTCATTCTTTCCCAGCATCAGTGTCTTTTCTAATGAGTTGGCTCTTTGCATCAGGTGGCCAAAGTAGTGCAGCTTCAGCTTCAGTTCTTCCAGTGAATATTCAGGGTTCATTTCGTTTGATCTTGCAACCCAAAGAACTCTTAAGAGACTTCTCCAGCACCACAGTTCAAAATCATCCATTCTTTGGCACTCAGCCTCCTTATGGTCCAACTCTCACATCCGTACATGACTCCTGGAAAAACCATACTTTAACTGTACGGACCTTTGTCAGCAAAGTGATGTCTCTGCCTATTAACATGATGTTGAGTTTTGTCATAGCTTTTCTTCCAAGGAGCAAGCATAGTATTATTACTTTTTAAACTTTTTGATAGTAAGTTGCCCTTTTGCTCTCCTAAATACATGGATGTCTACTTCCCAACAAAAAGGACATTTTAGTGACAATTAATTAAACTACTTTTCCTGTTGAAGGAAGGCTGAATGTGGTTTCAAAGACTGAACCTGCAAAACAGTCTTTCCCAAGGATCTCCTGGAATATCTGGGTCCAAATCCTGGCTTTACTACTCCCTGGGAATGTGACTACTTTCTGAAGCCTCAGTTTCTTTATCTGTAAAATGGAGACAGTGCCAGCATCTCTTTCACAGGTTGCTGTGAGGATGAAATGAAATAAGTCACAAAATAGGCCTATAGTGGACAGGCTGGGCATGCAAATATTATTGAGAAATAATCTATTTTAAAGTGACACAATGCTCAATGACAATAGTGCTTTTGCTTATAATTATTCAGGATGGTTACTTGCCAACATTTCTCTAACGAGCGTCCTTTCCTATGAAACCCAATCCCACAGTTTTCATTGATTACACTGGCAACAAATGTATAACAACCCTAATTTCTCCCTCTCCACTGCCAGCGACCCTCCCCCCACACACACACACACACACACACACACACACATACACATACCCATCAATGCTCTGTTCAATTTAACCATGACAAATATAGAAATTTAGGAGCATACTATAGAACAGAAAAGAACAAAACTCATTTCTTGTAAAGTTATAAAAATACTGTGCTTTAAAGTGGGACAGCCACAGAGATTCAAGTATGTCTTTGATCACATCTCTTAAGGAGCAACAGACAGCAATTTGAGTAATTACCACCAAAGAGACTGAGATACCCAGCTTCTGGATATTTGGGTAGCTAGTGGTACTGTTTTTCTCTAGGCATGGATAACTGGGTATTTGGTTAGTAAGGAAAAACGAAAACTAATGTTCAAAATATGGGGCTTCCCATATGGTACAGTGTTAAACAACCCACCTGCCAAGGCAAAAGACACAGGAGAGGAGGGTTCAATCTTTGGGTCAAGAAGATCCCCAGGAGAAGGAAATGGCAACCCACTCCAGTATTCTTGCCTGGGAAATTCCATGGACAAAGGATCCGGGCAGGCTACAGTCCACGGGGTCATAAAGAATCACATGACTGAGTGCATACACACATACACATGCGCACGTGCACACACACACACACACACACACACAATGTTCAAAACACTTGTTCCTGCCATTTTCACAAGACACTTAGATATTTCTACTTTCAAGTATCTCCTTTTGAGAAACATATCTCTTAAAATCCAACAACAATCATATATGAATTAACCACTAATTATTACCAATGGCAGCCCCAAAGGAGAAGACTGGAAGAAACGCCTTGAATCAGAAAGCTATGGTTTGGAGCCAGCCACAGCTGGGTTTTCTCTCCAGGGCCCTGCTGGGTGAGTAGCTATGGGGAACGGGTAGTTTGTGCTGAGCTATAGCTCTGGGCCTTCTGTTTATGAGGCGGGCCCTGCCAGCAGCAATCTGGGCTGAAAGTCAGAAGCTGCCTGCAGGGCGTCCCATGTGGAACCTTCTTACAGTCTCCAGGGTCACCCACTCAGCCTCCAGAATGCCTTCAAACTTTTCACAACTTGCCCACAGGATGAGGCCCAGACTCCCAGGTAGAGCGTATCTGGCCCTTAAATCTGATCTCTCCTCCTCCGCTGCTGCAGCCTTGGGCATGCCCTTGTCCCCAGTGACGTGGATCCGTGAACACACCCCCTTCACCCCTGTGTTCCTTCTGCCTTAGATGTCCTTCATGCTGGTAACACCTGCCCACGCTTCAAAGTCCAATTCACCTCGCCACCTCCCTGGGCCTTTAGTAGCAAAATTCATTCTTTCCACAGCTCTGTGAATATCACCAATAACAAGTCTGATCCCATTTTCTTTGGTGCAACTGTAGTTTAGGGCTATGGTTTACTTCTTTTTACATCCCTATGTACCTGGCCCCTCCTTACCAAATGAAACGCTTGATAATACTCTTAGATACTCATCATATACACAGCTCTGAGCTGAAATGCAACACAGATAGAGATAAAAGTGCAAGCACCTAAAAACTAGAATTTCCAGTCTGAAAGTGAAAATTACCAAAGTTCTATACTTTGTACATGACAGTTTTGAGAATTTAAGATCCTAATATCACCTCATACAGATTTTAGGAGATTAAAAACTATAATAATTCAGTCAAAAGTTTAAATTAACATCTATCTTAATATTCTATCCAAGGTTTCTTTCTTGTTATCTAGAACATTTGCCTACCTCAACAAAGATGCTGCTTATAATTAAAAAAAAAAATAGAAGAGTGGACTATGCCTCATACTGTGATGACCATCTGCGCCTGGCTGAAACCACTCGGGGCAGACAGAAAGATAGAAATAAAATGCTTCTGCACATGCTTCTCAAAGTGTCCATTTATATTTCAACTGTTTAACAAAATAAAGGATAAGCACCAAGTTCCCCATTGACACGGCATCTCCGTGTGACCATGCACATGAAGCATGTGTGTTTGGTAGCATGTGTGTGACCATGCACATGCATCACATGTATTTGGTAGCATGTGTGTGACCATGCACATGCATCACACGTGTTTGGTAGCACGTGTGTGACCATGCACATGCATCACGTGTGTTTGGTAGCATGTGTGTGACCATGCAAATGTGTCATGCATGTTTGGTAGCATGTGTGTGACCAGTCCCGCATTCCTTTGGTGGGTGCTGTGCCACTGAGGACAGCTACTGTGGGGGTGTGTGTGCGCTTAACTCAAGGCAAATTAAAGACATCACATCCTAACCACTTTTAATATATGAGAGGAGTCTACGAACTGAGCGAACCACCAAATTCAGAGTAACCAGAGCCTTCAGTCTTTGATACGTGGAGGTTTCTAATTCAGTGATTAGTGAAAGAAGGCCCGCTCTGGGGGGAGGATTCAACCTGTTTTTCTCTTCCTGGGCTCAGTTTCTGCCCATCCTGACACCATCTGCAGGTGGGGGGCTGGGGGCAGCTTTCCTTGGGAATGTTGGTGACATCACAGGCCCAGCGTCCCCTCTGACACCATGTGCTCGGGTTCCCAGGCCGTCTCCCTAGGAATCTGGAACTCGTTATGACACAGGTCATGGAGAGCCATGTGAACAACGAGGAGGCAGCGGGCGCGGGCTGAGCGTCTGTCTCCCTGACTCCTCCCTGAGACCAGCAGCCCCACTGTGGAATGGGAGCAGAGGGGAGCGGGAGCGGGGCTGGCCCCTTCTCTCCTGCAGGCTCTCCAGGTTGAAAAGGGAGTGGATTCACAGCAAGCGCATTCCTCCTGACCCATTTTTCTCTTTTGTGTCTGTGAAGATCATGCGCTGAGCCAAACAACAGTCCCAGATTTCTTCCCAGGCTGCTGTTAATATCAGCTGCAGACCCAGGGCAGGCCAGCTCCACCGGGCATCCTGGGCCCTGGAGCTGGTCGGCCATGGGTCTCCGGTGGACTGTCCAGGACTGCTGACACTGCACTCGTGCTCTGGAGGGCAGGACTGGATCTCATCGGGCTCGCAGCCTTGCCCACCCACCCCCAGCCCTCAGCAGAGCATCTTCAGTATTGACACCCGACACTAAAGGCCGGGGATCGGTGCGGGGGAGAGGGAATAAACTCAGGAGATGAAAGAGACTCAGGTTCAGTCCCTGGGTTGTGAAGATCCCCTGGAGGAGGGCAAGGAGAATACCATGGACAGAGGAGCCTGGTGAGCTACAGTCCATGGGGTCACAAAGAGTCAGACGTGACTGAGCAACTTAGCACGCATGCACCCCATGGGGATAGAGTATACTCTGTGTGTGTGTGTGTGTGTGTGCATGCACATGCACGTGTGCACATGTGCACTCAGTCGTACCTGACTCTGTGACCCCGTGGACTGCAGCCCGCCAGGCTTCCCCATCCATGGAATTCTCCAGGCAAGTACACTGAAGTGGGTTGCCGTTTCCTCCTCCAGAGGCTCTTCCCGACCCGGGGACTGAACTTGCGTCTCCTGCCTTGCCCACACCAACAGGTGGGTTCTCACCACTGTGCTACCTGGGAAGCCAGTATATTGTATACTAGGCACCATTTGTTGGAAATCGTGCCCTCTCTGATCCTCTTTCCTCCCACTTGAGGAAACTGAGGTTTTTCACAGCAGCACCAGCTTCTCATGCTGGGCCCTGGCTCTGCGTGCTGGAGTTTCATTCATCTCCTTGGGTGGGCGCCATGATCCAGACCTCAGAGCCTCCCTCTGGCCTGGCTAGTGGTCACCCAGGATTCTAGAACTGCTAATCACTAGACAGGTGTGGATTTCATAAATGTTATCCAATCCATCTGTAACAAATATATTTTGACAAGAGCCCTCAGGCGTCTCTCTCTAGAAAAACGACTCTAAAATGGGAAATTCAGGAACCTGTGTCAAGGTGGGGCAGCTCTCTCTAGAAATTGGGGCCCTTGGGTCATGTCTCAAAAGTAGCAGCCCCAGGACTGTGTGGCCAGGCTGGCCAGCCCTTTAACCACACATAGTCGTCCCAGCTTCACCCTGCATCTCTCAGCCCTACATCCCCAACCCCCACGTTAGCCTGACCCCTGGTTTTCTAAAAATTCTGATTCCTCAGCCCTTACCACCTGCAATCAACTCACCTTCAGACAGTCTCTGGAAGCAGAGAAACCCTGCTAGGGTTGACTCAGTTTCCCTACCTTTCATTCACCCCAGAAATTTTGTCACTCGTCAAGGGACAGGCCTCTGCCCAAGTCAATGCTAAGAGTTATTCAAAGCGTCTTGACTAGTGTCCCAGAATAATTTAACTAGTAACAACTGTGAGCTGGATATTCTGCTAAGTGCAAGGGATACACACAGAGCACCCAGTGGGGGTGAGAGATACATAATAGCCAAGTGCAGTGAGTGTTGTAAGAGTCAGGACATCGGGCCAGGTTTCCGAGTGTTGAACCTGTGCCCAGCGCTGTGCTACAGGCTTTACAATCACTATTTTAATGACAGAGGTGAGCTCCTGGAGCTATGGGAGCTGAGTTCTCTGACAGTGGGGAATTGAGCCTCTAATCCTGGGCACTGGGCCCAGGTTACCCCATTGCTGCCTCACCTACCCTGCAGGCCCCAGGATCCCAGCCCTGGATCCCAAGAGCTCCCCTCACTCTGACTTTCTTGGGCCTTCTGGTCTCCCATCGTGAAGCTCTCCTACCTATCTGCAGACGCTAGCCTGGTCTATGAGAGAAAAGCCCGGGTCAGATGGAGAATCAGGGCGTCTTTGGAGCTGGCTCCTTACTTGGTAGGGGCCGGGGGTGGCGTGTAGAGGCGATGCCCACAGGAAAGGACCATTTGCGTTGAGTTCTGTGTTTAGAAGAGGTCAGCTCTGGAAGATTTATTCCCACTTGATTTTGGAATTCCAAAACCGGAGCGAGGTCATCTTGCTTTCCTTGAGAAAGGAAATCCCCCAAAGAGGGTGGAGGGGGAGGAATTTCTGAGGGCCGGGCGGCTCCTGAACAAGGAAGGGAGGGTTGGGGAAAGAGAGGGCTGCAAAACACAGTCCAGCCTCCTCCCCCTGGGAAAAGGCCTAAGTCCATCTTGCCTTGGGTGAGCCAGAGGCCGCGGGCTCCACCTGCCAAGACAATGAAGATACACACACTGCCAGACCAGCCCCAAACTGCCGATCTCTACTTTACCTTCACTGGACTTTCTAAAATCAGATGCAGGAACAGAGGGTGTTGGTGATCCAGACACAGAACACAGGTGTCTGGGGTCCAGGTGCCTGGGGCAGGGAGGAGGGAAGGGCCAAGAAGTGGAAAGCTGCTCAGGACTTTTTTTCCATAATTTTTTTTTTGGTTGCACTGGGTCTTCATTGCTTTGCACGGGCTTTCCCTAGTCAGAGTGAGCAAGGGCTGCTCTTCGTTGCAGTGTGTGGGCTCTGGGGCACACAGGCTTCAGTAGCTGCACGTGGGTGCACGGGCTTAGTTCCTCCGAGGCACATGGAATCTTCCCAGACCAAGGATCAAACCATGTCCCCTGTATTGGCAGGCATATTCTTAGCTACTGCGCCACCACGGGAAGTCCAAGATTTTTAAAATATATATGCTTTTACTTCTTTGGCTGTGCCAGGTTTTTGTTGCAGCACACAGGATCTCTTAGCTGTGGCATGTAGGATTTAATTCCCTGACCAGGGATCAAACTTGGGCCCCCTTAGATTGGCAGTCTTAGCCAATGGACCATCAGGGAAGTCCTCTGCTAAGGATTTTTAAAAGCATCTTCCTGTTGTTACTGTTTATTTTCTCATCACATCTGCTCTACTGGGACAGGTATCATTAAGCACAGTTTACAAATGAGAAGCTAAGGACTTGCTTTAAGTGTCAGAGTCAGGAATCACACCAAGTCTGGACTCAGAAGCCGGAGCACTGGGACACAGGTGTGTGCACACCTCTACGCGATACGACCCAGCCTGAAACTGGTTGGTGGCTCTGGATTTTAGTTGACTCACTTAAAAAATATTTGCTCTGCTTACTTCCATTCCACCAGCACGGAGCATCTACTGTTCTGTGCCAGTGGGCTAGGCTGAGTGCCAGGAATGCAATGATCTGCAAAATCATGTCCTGCCAAGAGTAGTTTATATACCAGTGTGGAAGAAAGACTCATCCACAGATCATCTCACTGCAATGTCTACACAATGCCCAGGTGGTACTAAAGTTGAGATGAGATGATACATGTAAGTGTTGAGCAAAGCCAAGGGTTACCCTGATTTCCCCGAGGCTGAGCCAGCTCTCTTAGGAGCAGAAGGAGAAACAAGAACAGGATGGGAAACTCTTCTAGAGAATCTCAAGGCAGTTTTTCCCTCTCAGCAGTGCCTCCATCCACCTAGGATGGTGACAGGGCCATCTTTTTCTTCCCTTTTTCTCCTTCCTCCCTTTCTTTCTTTCTTTCCTTCTTTCTTCCACTGTTCTTTGTGTGTCCAGAGAGGTCTTTGGTGGAGGGACCCATCCGACAAGAGTAAGCAACTGGGGAACTTCTCAGCTGGGGAGTTGCGGATAATATACAACTTAAGAAGACCTCAGAGGGAGTTTTCCACCATCTGCTCTGTCTTTGAGTGTCTGTGATGTGAAGGAGCTCCCATGCTCTCGCATTTTCCTGGATATGTCCCAGTGTGATAGGAAAATCATTACTCATCTCTAATAACAGCCTCTCCTCTTCTCTGCCTATCATGGAGAATTCTGGGACAAAAACACTGTATTCTCTGCTGAATTGGGATAAAGGGAAAGGAGGGAATTTAGAGAAGCCAAACTGGGTAGATTGATTTCCTCTGGAAAGTAACTCTGGAAGAGAAATAAAAAGATCCCGAGAGTGAGATGAGAAGAAAAGAAAAATGCAAGTATTTGGGCTTAGGGAGAATTTTCGGAGTGTGGAGAGAGGTGATGGTTCTTGAGAGAGAGAGAGAGCTGTATTTTTTTTTCTTTGTTTTTATTTATTTTTTACTTTACATGAGTTGTATTTGAAACGTACATGGTGAGACAGATTTTTTTCAAGTGTTGCTCTGTTTTGAGCTGAATGCAGTTTTGGTATTCTTTGAGGGATTTCAGCTGAGACTAAGATTTCTTTGTGAATTACTTTTTGTCTATCTGACAGTTGTTTCCCTGAGTACATCACCGTGTCAGGACTGGGTCACGAGGCAGCCTTGCCTTCTGTGACTTACACCAGTGTTCACAGAATTCAATCCAAAGTCATCAGTTCTAAGCTCTTCATTTTATTACAGATAAAGACGCAGAGAAATGCCAGATAGATCCCAGTTCCTTGTTTCACACCTAATTTCCTAACAAGGCAGTGGAGCTGCCCCGGTTCTTCTGCTACTGAAAAAGAATGAGGGGAGACTGGCAAGCAGAGAAGAAAAAGGAGAACAGAGAGAGAGAAACTATCTCCCTCCATTTCTTTCATTGGTACATCCCACATCTGAGCCACCTTCATGCTGGCAGGCAGCGCGAGTCCTCTCTCTCTGCCATTTTTTAAGCTATGTGGCTTTGGGAAAGTCATCTCCTATCTGAGCCTTAGTCTGAAATTGGATTGGATTAATAAGAGCAACTAACCTGCAGGGTAGCTGGGAATTTCGAATGAGAGCACGTACGTGTAATTTGACCTATAAGCTACAGGTCGTGGTGTGATGAAACAAACATGTCCATCCCCTCATCCCACCAAAGAGAATCCTTTCATTTCAGCCTAATTCCACAAACCTCTTTCTCCATGCTAAAAAAAAATGATGCATTCTTTCCTCCTAGGAGAGAGGTCAAATCATAATAAAAGGTTGAGAGAGAGGGGAAGTTCAGAGGCTGGGGCAGAAGAGTTTATCTAAGGGAGAGCTTTGAAAACGGTGCCAGAGCAGCTTTAGGGTGAAAACTATCTGAATAGAAAAAGATATAAATTTGAATTAATCTTGCTGGGACTATACATTTGAGTGCCTTTAACATCCCAGACTCTTGAGAGTCCCCTGGACTGCAAGGAGATCAAACCAGTCAATCCTAAAAGAAACCAACCCTGAATGTTCACTGGAAGGACTGATGCTGAAGCTGAAACTCCAATACTTTGGCCACCTGATGAGAACAGCTCATTCATTGGAAAAGACCCTGATGCTGGGAAAGCTTGGAGGAAGGAGAAGAAGGTGATGACAGAGGATGGCACCACTGACTCAGTGGACATGAGTCTGAACAAGCTCCGGAAGACAGTGAAGGACAGGGAAGCCATGGTTTGCGATCCATGGGATCGCGAAGAGTCGGACACGACTTAGCGACCGGACAACAACATCCTTGACGATAAAGACGGAGTTTCTTTTAAGTTATAAGTAAATGTGGAACTGAGTTTTCTGAATGTGATGGCCCTCTGAGATTGTACTGTCTGGGTTTATGCAGGGTATGAACATGAAATATGCCTGAGAGACCTGCGAGGAAGAACGTCTCCCAGCGTGTGGTCCCAGGTCTCCTTAGACCTGAGTCCAGTGGGCCTTGACCTCTGCTCCACCACCGCCTCCATCTAGGGTGAGGTTGCTCCTTCTTATCTAGAAAGATCCCCTCCACCCCCTCCCTCCCAGCTGGGCAGATCATTCCCTCCTCCTGCCCTTATTCCTCATGAGCTGGACGTGTCCCAAGTACTGTCCCCAGCTGGCAGCTCTCACCTGTCAGGAGACTAAGGAGAGTCTACAGAGGGAGCAGCAGCAGCTGGCAGGGGATCACGGAACCACCACCTGGGGCCCCGGAGCAGCCACCTGGAGACAAAACTCTTCTTATCCAAATCACGGGATGACAATTTCAGGACCACAGGGCGAAGTCTAAGCCCTCCCTGAGCACTTGAGACTATTTCCACTCTCACGATTTTAGCTTCCCTGGTGGCTCGGCGGTAAAGAATCTGCCTGCAATGCAGGAGACTGGGGTTCTGTTCCTGGGCTGGGGAGATCCGCTGGGGAAGGAAATGGCAACCCACTCCAGTATCCTTGCCTGGAAAGTCCCAGGGACAGAGGAGCCTGGTGGGCTACGGTCCATGGGGTTGCACAGAGTTGGACACGACTTAGGGACTAAACCACCAGCACACTCACAATTTTAAGAACCATCTGTCTGTTGACACCTCCCAAATATGTATCACTTTGCAGACTTTGCCTCTGAGCTCTAATCTCAGAAATCTAATTATCTGCTTGACATCTCTCCCTTGACTGTGTCTCACAAACATCTCAAACTTGAGATGCATACAACAGTAGGTTCTTCGTAGCCATTCCCAAATCTGAGCCACCACCACTCCCCACCTGCTCCCTCCCTGCAATAATGACACTGCCCAGGATCTAGATGCTGAAGCCAGAAACCAGGGAGGTATCTTTGGTTCCTCCTTCTCCCTTAATTCCTGTATCTGATCCATAACAGCCTCTAAAACCCACCAGCATCTTTCCATCTCCATTGCTCTCACCACATTCCAAGTGACCCTTCTCTTCTGTCTGTATGACTGGGGCATGGAGCTTAGCAGAGAAGGGGGCTGAAAGGAGGTACTTTATTTTTTATATTAATTTTTATTGGAATATAATTGCTTTATAAAGTTTTGTTAGTTTCTGCTGCTGCTGCTAAGTCACTTCAGTCATGTCCAACTCTGTGTGACCCCACAGACAGCAGCCCACCAGGCTCCCCTGTCCCTGGGATTGATTCTCCAGGCAAAAAAACACTAGAGTGGGTTGCCATTTTCTTCTCCAATGCATGAAAGTGAAAAGGGAAAGTGAAGTCGCTCAGTTGTGTCCAACTAGTAGTGACCCCATGGACTGCAGCCTACCAGGCTCCTCTGTACATGGGATTTTCCAGGCAAGAGTACTGGAGTGGGGTGCCATTGCTAGCTTCTGCTATACAGCAAAATGAATCAGTCATTCGTATAACTATGTCTCCTGGCTTTTGGACTTCGTCCCCACTCAGGTCACCATGGTGCATTAAATGACTTCCCTGTGCTCTCTATCACGTTCTCATTAGTTATCTATTTTGGGTTCAGTTGCTCAGTCATGTCAGATCCTTTGTGGCCCCATAGACTGTAGCCCACCAGGCTCCTCTGCCATGGAATTTTCCAGGCAAGAATACTGGAGTGGGGTGCCATTTTCTATCCCAGGGGATTTTCCTGGAGTAGAATCTTCTGGGGATTGAACCTGTGTCTCCTGCGCTGGCAGGCAGATTCTTTACCACTAGCGCCACCTGGTAAGCCCTATCTATTTTGTACATAGTATTAATACAGTACATGTGTCAGTCCCCGTCTTTGTATTCATCCCTTGGTATCCACACATCTGTTCTCTATGTCTATGTCTCTATTTCTGCTTTGTAAATAAGGACCATCTATACCATTTTGCTGGATCTCACACACATGCATTAATAAATGGTATTTGTTTTTCTCTTTCTGACTTACTTCACTCTGTATGACATTCTCTAGGTCCATCCATGTCTCTAAAATGACCCAATTTCTTTTTTATGGTTGAGTAATACTCCACTGGAAAGGGAGCACTTTAAACACAAGGATAGAGCCTTCCTCCCTCTGCTGCACCCCTTAGTACTGGGGTGTAAGGTCAAAATTGGAAGTTTGAAAAATCTGAGAATGGAAAGAACTTGGCTCTACTGCTCTCTGCAACTTGGGAGGGAGACTGAAATTCCAGCAGTGAAACGGGGTGCCCTGTTAAAGCAGATGAGCAGGTCTAGGCAGAGAGAGGGCCTGAGATACTGCCTTCCCCACAGACTTCCCCCTCGCCCACTCTGTTATCCTGGCTTCCTAGCAGATGGGGAGAAGATCTGATATACCCTTGTGTACAAAGTAAGACATAGGTTATCTAGGAATCGAGAGCTTAGGGGCCTGATGGGGGATCATCAAAAGGGGGGCAAGGGGCCCCAACGTGGGAAGCTTCAGGGTGGATGACCAAACCGGAAACGAAGGATGGGGCACAGCAGTAAGAGCTGAGGTGAGGGCAGGTTCCTCAGCAGTCACTTCCTGTTGCCTGGGGCAAGGGAACAAATGACAAGGTACAGGAAAACAGCAGATACCAGCCAACGTGGGTCAGAGGCTCCTCCTTCAACATCGGGAAACATGTAAGCCCCCTGGAATTTTGGGCAAATTCAGAGAGAAAGGGAGAAGGAGAAGGAGGGAAAGATTCTTTCCTTTGTAAAAAATGTACTCTTTTTAATTTACTTCTGGTGTGCTGGGTCTTCGTTGCTGCGTGTGTGCTGCCTCTAGTTTTCGCTAGTGGGGGCCACTCTCTAGTTGCAGTGGGGGGCTGCTCATTGACTTCTCTTGCTGCGGAGCACAGGCTCTGTATACCAGAGACTCAGTAGCTGCACCTCATGAGCGTAGTTGCTCCGTAACATTGGGATGATCTTAGTTCCTGGAGCAGGGATCTAACCCGTGTCCACTGCATCAGCAGGAGGATTCTTAACCACTGGACCACCAGGCAAATCTGAGGGGAAGAATTCTGAAACCGCTGAAAGAGTGTTCTAAGACAGTCTCAGAACTTACTGTCCCTGCACAAGGAGGACATGGACTCTCAGTAGCTGAGTTTCATCATAGGAAAAATAAACAAAATTAAGTGTTTGCAGTGGGAAGTTCTACACTGGTGAAAGGTGGGTCCAATCAGTTTCCTTTACTTAAAATAATCCAGCCCCCTTGCTTTGAGCCCTAAGGTCCTGCATGGCCTGGCTTCTATCCTCTTACCAGCCTTATTTCAAACTTCTCTTCCTGG
>SJYC01029185.1:0-13719 GCA_006408675.1 Madoqua kirkii | reverse complement strand
TGGGAAGTTTTACACTGATGAAGGTGGGTCCAATCAGTTTCCTTTACTTAAAATAATCCAGCCCCCTTGCTTTGAGCCCTAAGGTCCTGCATGGCCTGGCTTCTATCCTCTTACCAGCCTTATTTCAAACTTCTCTTCCTGGACCACTCAATGCCAGCTGCCCTGGCTTTCTTTGAATTCCTCAAATGCTCCCTCTAAGCCTTTGCCTGCCTTTGGATGTGTGCTCTATTGCTCCGCCTCTTTTTCGATCCTTCCCAAAGACAGCACCTTCTCAGGGACGTCTTCTCTGGCGACTTTCTAAATGAGTCTCTTTAGGTCATTCTCTGCCTCTGCACTGGGTTCCGTATTCCTCACACGGTGCTTCTTTCATCCCTTCTTTCTGTCTTTGCCTGTCTCGTTTTTGTTTTTGAATTTTGGCTGTGCTGGATCTTCAGCTGCAGTGTGCAGGCTCCTCTAGCTGTTGTGCATGCGGACTTCCCCAGCTGCAGCTCCTGGGTGTGGGCTCGGAGGCCCAGCAGTATGTGCGATTTTAGTTCCCCAACCAGGGATAGAACCGGCGTCCTCAGCACTGCAAGATGGATTCTTAACCACTGGACCACCACGGAAGTCCCCTCTTTCTTTCTCTCTTGAGTTGTAATTAACATACAATATTTTATTACTTTCAAGTGTATAACATAGTGATTCAATACTTTTATATATTATGAAATTATTACTATAATATGACCAGTTACCGTCTGTCACCATACAATGTTACTCCAGTGTTATTGACAGCCTTCCCCATGTTGTACATTATGTCCTCATGACTTATCTATGGTTGGAAATGTGTAACTCTTGATCCCCTTTCACCTACGCGTCCCCTCTAGCAACCTGCAGTGTGTTCTCCGTATCTGTGTCTGTTTCTATTTTGTTTGGTGTGGTTTTAGGATTCCACACTGAAGTGAAATAGTGGTATTTGTCTTTCTCTATCTGAATTAACCTAATCTAACCAGTCCATTCTGAAGGAGAGCAGTCCTGGGATTTCTTTGGAAGGAATGATGCTAAATCTCCAAAATCACTGCAGATGGTGACTGCAGCCATGAAATTAAAAGACGCTTACTCCTTGGAAGAAAAGTTATGACCAACCTAGATAGCATATTCAAAAGCAGAGACATTACTTTGCCGACTAAGGTCTGTCTAGTCAAGGCTCTGGTTTTTCCTGGGGTCATGTATGGATGTGAGAGTTGGACTGTGAAGAAGGCTGAGCACCGAAGAATTGATGCTTTTGAACTGTGGTGTTGGAGAAGACTCTTGAGAGTCCCTTGGACTGCAAGGAGATCCAACCAGTCCATTCTGAAGGAGATCAACCCTCGGATTTCTTTGGAAGGACTGATGCTAAAGCTGAAACTCCAGTACTTTGGCCACCTCATGCGAAGAGTTGACTCATTCGAAAAGACTCTGATGCTGGGAGGGATTGGGGGCAGGAGGAGAAGGGGATGACCGAGGATGAGATGGCTGGATGGCATCACGGACTCGATGGATGTGAGTCTGAGTGAACTCCAAAAGATGGTGATGAACAGGGAGGCCTAGCTTGCTGCGATTCATGGGGTCGCAAAGAGTCAGACACGACTGAGCGACTGAACTGAACTGAACTGAACTGTGAGCCCATGGGAAACACTGGCATGGAATTCAGAAGGCTTGAGTATAAGTGCTGTGTTCGTGTGGACTTGATTTTGTCACTGCCTCACCAGGTCTACAGTATCTTAACTATAATATACTAGTTTGGGCCAGATGACTTATTAGCACTATCAATCTCTGTTTATAGGGCATAAAATCATCTTCTCTGTATTGTATAAATATTTTTTCCTGCCTTCTAACTTTTGCCATGAGAAATTTTGAACAAATAAAAAAGTTGAAAGAACAGTAAAAATGACCCTATGTGGCCATCACCAGCTTCCTGGCCATCCAGTTCCCAGCGCTGGCTGAAATTGCTCTGTCTCTGCTCCTACCCACGCCCATGGCTATTTTGAAGCAAATCCCCAGACATCATGTGTTTCATCTGCCATTCTTTCCTGGAAAAAATTTTTGTAAAGAGAAAGAGCAATTTTTAATTTTAGAGTCCCACAATGTCACATTTGCTCATATTTAGAAATTTAAGGACAAAGAGGCTACACGGAACAGGGTGATTGAAAATAGATAACAATTTGATCAGAAAGTGGTTTTAAGAGGCATGATGCCTAGCTGCTAGAGTTAAAAAAAAAAGGTAAAGATATAATTTTTTCCCAGAGTAGTCTTTGCATTTAAAAATAGTCTCCTGTAGCTATTTGTCAGCATTAACTGAAGTGATCTGATGAATGGACGTGTGGATCAGAGAGAATCTGTGAGCCACAGGACGAAGGGAGGGTCAGGCCACAGTCTGATTTTCTTCTCCGGCCCCTGCTTTTGGAAGGCTGAATACCTGGGTCTGCAAGGTCAGTCTGGCCTCCCCAGAATTGTGGGCAATCAGTGAATATGATAGTGTAGATTCCACACAGGTCCATATTGTAAATTAAGCAAGTAAATTTGCAATACAGACCTATTGCAAAAGTTGCCAAATTTAGCAAAATTTGGACGTCCAGCTGCATTTAATTTTGAAATAACAGTGAGTCATTTTTTAGTATGAGTAGCTCCCAAATAATGCCTGAGACATACTTATATTAAAAAAAAAATACTGTTTTTCTGAAACTTCTAATTGAACTGGACACCCTGTATTTTATCTGACAGCCTTAATTACAAGGCATGTGTTCCAGGTAATCTGGCTGCATAATGAAACTTAATGGTTTACAGGGACAACAATTGTTGACTATATCACATACTTTCTACAGGTCAGGAATTCAAAAGGGGTATGGGGGCACAGTTTCTGCCATTTCTGCTTCACTCTGTCCGGGGCCTCAGCAGGAAGATGGAATGTGCCTGTGTTTGGCAGTGGATGCTTGTTGTCAGTGCTGCACGTGGCTACTGGCTGCAGTTCTCACGTGTGGGCTTCCTTACAACACGGTAGCTGGTTTCCAAGGGTAAAAGTCCCCAAGGTTAGAACCAGGAAGAGGTCATATTGCTTTTTATGACCCAACCTCAGTGTCACTCTTACCCTGTTTCAAAGGGAAGGGACATAGACCTGAACTATCTTTGTCACATAGTGAGAAGAGTGTGTGGGATGGGATTATATATTGATATTAATCCTTAAAAATATGACCTTCCAGAGTACATGGTATCATTTAGATATCTTGTACTTGACTGTTTATTTTCAAATACAGATAAACATTCCAAAGATAACTTGGAATGAAGACTTTCCTTAAGTGGTCTTTTCCTTTATATACTATTGGACAGCTAAAATGAAATCAAATGTATTTATATATCTCAGGGTAAAATGTCAAAATAATCCATTTTTATTGTGAAAGCTGTTTATTTTATGCACAAAAAAATTAAGAACTACTAAGTTGATACAGGGAGGCTTGGCGTGCTGCAATTCATGGGGTTGCAAAGAGTTGGACACGACTGAGCGACTGAACTGAACTGAACTGAACTGAATTTGATACAGAAATCAGCTGACAGTTTGTGCAATAATTCTAACCTTTGGAGAATGAATTGGTGTTCTAACTTTCATAAAATTAAATAAAATAAGCTTTCAAAATTGTATTTCAGTTTTGGTTATTTAAATTTCATTTAGGCCATGAATCAAAGTCCTTTTTAAAAATTCTTTACATATTAGGAGGATGCATTAAAAGCTTAGATATAACATTGGTGATTTAGTCACTAAGCTGTGTCTTACTCTTGTGACCCCCATGGATCGCAGTCCACCAGGGTCCTTGGTTCATGGGATTTTCCAAGCAAGAACACTGGAGGGAGTTGCCATTTCCTTCTCCAAGTGATCCTGTAGACCCAGGAATCAAACCCAGGTCTCCTGCATTACAGGTGGATTCTTTACTGACTGAGCTAAGAAGGATGCCTTAAACATAACACTAACCACTTCAAAAGATTATGAGTAGGAGAAGCTTCAAAACATTTGACATCTGTGATAAATTATCTTTGACCTAGAGAGAATAACGTTATGATTCCATGCCTAGACTATTGTGAATATATATACAATGGGATACTATTCACCCTTTAAAAAGGAAATCCTGCCATTTGCAACAACCTGGATAAATCCAGAGGGTACTATGCTAAGTGAAATAACCCAGAGACAGAAAGAAAAAAAACTACATGATCTCACTTATATGTGAAATATAAAGTCAAATATATAGAAGCAGAGGGTAGATTGGTGGTTACCAGGAGCTGAGTAGGTGGGGGAAATGGGAAGATTTTGGTTAAAGGATACAAATTGTAGCTATGGAGGATGAATAGAGATCTAATGTACAACATGATGACTGTAGTTAATAGTACTGTACTGAATAGTGGACATATCCTAAGAGAGTAGATTTCAAGTGCCCTCATAAGAGGTAACTATGAGAGAACAGGGTATATTAATTAGCCTCATTGGGCCTGGGAGATCTCCTGGAGTAGAAAATGGCAATTCACTCCAGTATTCTCACCTGGAAAATCCCACAGACAGAGGAGTCTGGGGGGCTACAGTCCACGGGGTTGCAAAGAGTCAGACTGAACAACTGAACACACACACACAATAATCATTTCTTTTTGTATACATATGTCAAATCATCATGTTTTATATATATTCAACTTTTACTTTAAAAACTGTTATAAAAAAGAAAATATAGATAATAGCATTGCTGTTATTATTGTCCAGTTAATAAACTGTGTCCAACTCTTTGGGATCCCATGGACTGTAGCACAGTCCATGGCTCCTTTGACCTCCACTATCTCCCAGAGTTTGTTCAAAGTCTGGCCCATTGAGTTAGTGATACTCTCTATCTCATCCTCTGCTGCCTGCCTCTCCTTTTGTTTCAATCTTTCCCCACATCAGGGTCTTTTCCAATGAGTCAGCTGTGCTCATCAGGTGGCCAAAGTATTGGAGCTTCAGGTTCAGCATCAGTCCTTTCAGTGAATATTCAGGGTTGATTTCCTTTAGGATTGACTGGTTTGGCCTCCTTTCAGTCCAAGGGACTCTCAAGAGTCTTACAGCACCACAACTTGAAAGCATCAATTCTTTGGCACTCGGCCTTCTTATGGTCTGGTTCTCACATCCATACATGACTGCTGGAAAAACCATAGCTTTGGTATCTCCAAATCAGCTTCAGGTAAAATGAGCATCTATTTAGAGTAGAAGACAGCATCCAGCAGTAGGTAGTGCTGATTAATTACTGATCTCATGCTAGTCATACTTCTACGAAAAGTTCAAATAATAAAACTGCAGTGATAATTAAGTTTATTGGCCAAATTCCAGATTCATTCTTATATCCCTTATATTTATTCTACGGGGCAAAATTGGATGAATATTGATCTTAACATTTGGTTGTTATGCAGGGGGTCAAAACAGATACAGTAAGCTTCCAGTGGCAATATACCATATATAATTAATAGAGCAGCAGTTTCTAATTCCAAGATTTATACAAAGGCTCTGTTTGCTTACATACTGTTTTTGGACATTTTAATTTGGTTTCCAATCACTTTCAAATTGCAATATTTTGTATGATTTCCAACTTCCTTTGAAAGATCTGGAGGGGTAACAGCCTGGGCCCATATTTCTTCATGGTAGCCAGAAGGAAGAATTCTCAGACTGATTGAAATGGTGGGCCCAATTAAAGGCCTCAATTTCACTTTGCAATCCTCTTGTTTAGAGAGGTCTCTTTCACCATCCCTCGAATCTAGGGAAGCCTGTGATTTGTTTTAATCAATAAAACATATCAAATGAAATCTGGCATATACCAGTGTCTCTCTTGAAACTCTGTGATTGTCATTGAATAGACGAGCCTAAGTACCTGTAGGAAGATGAGACCACCTGCAGGAGAATCCTGTTGCCCCAGTCAAGGCCACCCTAGACCACTGCTTCTAGCCAGTCTACCAGCTGATGCCAGACTCATGAAAGAGCCCAACTAAGAGCAGGAGAACTGTAGATTTATGAATAACAAAAGGAGTTTACTGCTTTGGGCTTCCCAGGTGGCTCAGTGGTAAAGAATTCTCCTGCCAATGCAGGAGACCCAGGTTCGATCCCTGGATCAGGAAGATTCCCCTAGAGGAGGAAAGAGCAATCCACTCCAGTATTCTTGCCTAGGAAATCACATGGACAGAGGGACAGTCACAAAAAGTCGGACACGACTGAGCCACTGAGCATGCACACATTTACTGCTTTAAATCGCTGGGTTTTGGTGTGGTTTGTTATACAGTGATCACAAACTAATACAGGAGAAAGTGGATAATCTCTAGTCCTATTTAGATAACATTTATTCCAGCAAAACCAACATTTAACACACTTAACAATTAAGTCCTTTATATATATATTATATATACATATAATATATATAATATATACATATTTCTTCAGTTTAAGTTTTATCTGGGGGTGGGTGGAGACGAAGGAGCCATAGTGGGCATGAAGCTTGGCCATGTATGCTTAAATTTTTTTTTAATTCATTTATTTATCTGGCTGTGCCAAGTCTTGAGTTGCAGCGTGTAGAATCTACTTCCCTGACCAGTGATCAAACCCAGGCCTTCTGCATCAAGAGTACAAAGTCTTGTCCACTGGACTACCAGGGAAATTCTGCCATGTGTGTTAAAGAGTCAGTAATTGGAGTCCCATGCTGGGTGAGCATTCTGGTTTGAAAATTCTGTCTCTCTCAGCATCACAGCAATCAGAGGCCTAGCCTAGGGGTCAGAAGATATTTACTCTAATCTTGGTTCTGCTGTTTGCTAACTGTGTGTCCTCAGTTGCTCAGTCATACCAACTCTTTGTGACCCTATGGATGGTAGTCCAACAGGCTCCTCCATCCATGGGATTTTCTAGGCAAGAATACTAGAGTGGGCTGCCATTTCCTTCTCCAGGGGATCTTCCAGACCCAGGGCTCAAACCCACGTCTGTTGCATCTCCTGCATTGGCAGGCAGATTCTTTACTACTACACCACCTGACTGTATGAACTTTGGCAAATCTCTTAACCTCTTCAGCCTCATCCACTGAAAAAAAAATGGCTGTAATAATACCAACTGGTGATCTCATGGTTGGAATAGAGTGAGATGGTGCTATGAATGCACACTGAAGACTGAATAATAGTCATCTGCACACACGTGTGTGAGATGATGTGATTATAGGACCTAAAGCCTTAGCTGATCATACCCTGGTTTGGTCTGGACTATTTAAAATGTCTGATATCACTTAAGAATTTCGATTAATTTTTTAAAAGTCAGTGTTTGATCTATATTTTGTCAAATGCCTGGATTTTATTTTATAAAATAAACAAATAAAGTTTTGTTCTGCTTATCAGGCAATGCACGTTTTATTCCCTACCCTAGTCTCCCCGCCAGATAGATGCAGGTAGGAAGCATTCTGTAGCCAGAGTCATGACCTTCTCACTGCCCTTGGATGTCACCCCTGTTAGCTCTGTTGTCTTCTGAGTTCTGTGTTCTTACTGCCTTGGGCTTACCCTCTGGTAGACTGTCAGGAGATGACACCTAATGAGGAGCAGAAATCCTAGTTCTGGAATTGAGTACAAGTAACATTATGTACCAGCTGGTATAGTTTTCTAGTGTCCTTTTTCTAACAGAGGAATAAGGGTAGTAAGTTAATGAACCAGATTTTTTTCTACTCTTCTGGGGGAAAAAAATAGTTACTTGCCTTGACTCTGTCAAAGAAAGGCACACTTGTGTCTAGTTGGAGCATCCATTTTTCTAAAATATTATATATCTGACATAATTGCAGATGTTCTTATTCTGAATAAGAAAAAGGTAAGTGAAGACATGAAAGGGAACTAATATGTGAATAACTCCCACTAGATTATGATCTTCCTAAGAGCAGGGTTGTTCACCACCAGGTCCCCACACCTAGGAGAGTGATGGACATAAAGTCCATTGAGCACAGTGATGAATGAACCACTTCTCTTGACCTTTGCCTGAGTCATCGTCTTTGAACCTTGAAAGCCAATTATTCCACTTCATCAATGAAATGACTAAGGCTCTGACAGGGTAAGTAATATCTCAAGGGCCACAGTTACTAAGTGATAGAGTAAGCGAAGCTATCACAATGAGAAGCTTGCATACCCCAACCAGAGAGTAGCCTATTGCTTGCCACAGCTAAAGAAAGCCCGCACACAGCAATAAAGACCAAATGCAGCCAAAAATAAAATAAATAAATAAATAAATTTTAAGTGATGGTGGGCCTGCCTCAAAGACATACACATCTCAGTTACCTTTTTGTGGGGTGATGACCAGGTGTCTTCACAAGAATGCAGCATAACATTAAGAGGACAAACCCCTTCAGCCAGGCAGCTTTGGGGGATCTTTTGGTTTTTCTTCACTTGCTCTGAAACTGATAGGTGAACCCTGAGGCTGGCAGGTAGCTCTGGAAGGCACCAGGAGCTGAACTTAAGGTCAGTTAAACACCAGAGCTATCCAGGGTCAGACAGGAGGAAGACTCTGGATCATGATGGTTGTCAGACTGTGGTTCATTTGGGGACTCAAAGCCAGAGAATGTGTATACATGAGGGAAGGGAAGTGGCTGATGTTTCTTCTGTCTAAAACATAATTGTCTTGGGAGTTCCCTGGCTCTCCAGTGCTTAGGACTTGGCACTTTTACTGCTATGGCCTGGGGTTCAATCCCTGGCTGGGGAACTAAGATCCTGCAACATGCAGCATGGCCAAAAAAATTAAACACAAAAAGTGTCTAAACTATTTTCCAGAAAGTGTTCGATATGATGTTATTTTTTCAGGTGTTCCCCCCCACCCAGAGAAGGAAAAAACATGCTTAAATCAGGTAGGAAAATGTCTCCTTTCCCTCTCTGCCCTCCCCCTGAGCCACATCCCTCACTATCTCTTGCCAGTTTACATGTACTCTTAAGTAGCTCTCAATTCAATTGTGAAGAAGCAATGAATGGATATTCTTCAGAGCTAACTAGAATTTTTAAATGCACTCAAAACCATACAGGAAGCACAAGAACATGGAAATCCCAGCTTCTGAACCTTTGGGTAATTAGCTGTGTGGTTATTGCAAAAGGGTATTAAAACTGTCAGTTCAAGAAGTAAATACACAATCCTATCTTATGTTTCCACAAGTGGGGTTTTATAGTTGTGTGGGGATGGCTGTCATTATCATCATCATCACTGTTATCAGTTCATAGTTTATGGTGCTTCAATTCAGTGAAGATATCACGTACCAGGTACTGCAGAGGACTTTACCTTTCTAAAGATACAGTCACTGTCTTCTAGGAGTGGTCTGTCTCCTTTTCTAGGATCGAGGTTAAGATGAAGGATCTTCTTTGTGTGTGTGTGGCAGCACCATGCAGCATGCGGGATCTAGTTCCCTGGCCAAGGATCAAACTGGCACCCCCTGCATTGGAAGCTTGAAGTCTTAAGCACTGGACCACCAGAGAAGTCTAAGATGAATGAATTTGATGTGGTGATGGTTTGGAAAGGCAGTGTAGCCCTGAAAGTCCCAGGAAGAGAGAACACTGCAGAGTGTTAACTTCCAAAGTCCTTGCAGAGATAACCAATGTGACTCCAGAATGGAATGCTGCAGGGGCCAAAGAGTGAAGCCTGAGAAATCACCACTGGATTCAGTCGTGCAAAATGTTGGTGACCAACCTTCCATGGTGAGCCCAGACAGGAACCAGGCAGCAAGAGGTTAACAAATCAGACAGAACCAGGAACTGGAGAGAGGGGTTTGATCACAAAAGGAAACCAAGATGTAGGGTGATAGCTGAGGGAGGGAGCAAAGCAGAGGGAAGATGTTTCCAAGAAAAAATAAATTCAGAAGTGGCAAATTTTGATAATGATTGAAGTCTATGAATGGATAAAGAGGAGCTCTGGCTTCCCAGGTGGCGCAGTGGTAAAGAATCTGCTGGCCAAGGGAGGAGAGGCAGAAGAAGCGGATTCAATCCATGAGTTGGGAACAGGGAACATGGCTTGGAGGAGGAAATGGCAAGTTTCTTTGGTGTTCTTGCCTGTAAAGTTCCAGGGACAGAGGATCCTGGTGAGCTATAGTCCATGGGGTCTCAAAGAGTTAGACACAACTGAGTACAAAAAGGAGTTCACTATAATTCTGTCTACTTGGCAGATTTTTTTTTAAGTGTAGTTGATTTACAATGTTATGTTAGTTTCAGATGTACAACATAGTGATTTAATATGTTTAGATTATACTCTATATAAAGTTATTATAAAATATTGGTTATGCTTGACAGATAATTTTTAACTTCCATAACAAAAGTTTAGGAAGAGAAAGGTAAGCAACCTAGCATATGGGAAAGACAGTAGCAAAAGGAGTAAAGGGAGGTTACTAAATGTATAGGGCTTTCTCCTAGCTCAGTCTGTAAAGAATCCACCTGCAATGCAGGAATCTGTCTGCAATGCAGAAGACTGGGGTTTGATTCCTGGGTCCAGAAGATCCCCTGGAGAAGGAAATGGCAACCCACTCCAGTACTCTTGCCTGGAAAATCCCTTGGACAGTGGAGCCTGGTGGGCTACAGTCCATGGGGTTGCAAGAGTCGGTTTAGCAACTAAACGATTTAGCAACTAAACCACTATCCCTACTAAATGTATATGAAAGAATAACAATAATTGAGGGCACAATGTCAGAGAAGGTGTGTTGAAGTGGAAACAAGAGCTCAAGTGAGGGAATTTACCTTCTTATAAGAAATATAATGAAAATCAATAAAAATGAGGATAAAATGAGTTGAAGAGGAAGTGTTGGTATAAAAATATTATAAATGTAAAAGGAAGATGAGAGACTTTCCTGGCCGTCTAGTGCTCAAGACTTCTAGTGGTCAGTCTTCCACTTCAAGGGGTGAGGGTTCAATCCTTAGTCAGGGAACTAACATCTTGCATTCCATAAGGCAAAAAAAAAAAAAATGAAGAAGAAGACAATGAATAAAGGAACATGGGCCTCTTTTTCTACAAACTGGGAAAAGAGATTATAAAATGCAAAGGAATGGGGACCAAAGGAGGGAGGGCTTGGGAATGTGGAAAAGGCTACAATAACAGTTTTGGAATGCAATGGAGAATGAATGACTATGGGGGAAGACACACTGCTTATATTAAGTAGGGCCCTTCCAATAAACATCAGCAAAAATTTTGAATGGGTCCACACTTTGAGAACTACTGTCTAAAGCATGCAGAAATCAGCAAGCCAGAGTGATGAGAGTTCTCTTGCAATCTCAGAACCTTCTGAAATCTCCAAGCTAGCAGTAAGGATCTCAAGAACAAAGGTTGCTAGAGCAAGAAGCAACTGTCCAAAACATCCCACACAGGGCACATCCCGCTGAAGTCAAAGAGAGGGTGTCCATTTGGCCCAAATACTAAGTGTGCACAATTTCACCACATAGTCTTAGAACCACAAGCGTGTCATACGACATGACTACCAGCATCACCTGGAAGCTTCTTAGAATTGCAAAACTTCAAGTCCCACCCTGCGCTGTTGCTAAGTCACTTCAGCCGTGTCCGACTCTGTGAGACCCCATAGATGGTAGCCTACTAGGCTCCTCTGTCTCTGGGATTCTCCAGGCAAGAATACTGGAGTGGGTTGTCACTTCCTTCTCCAACGCAGGAAAATGAAAAGCGAAAGTGAAGTCACTCAGTTGTGCCTGACTCTTAGCGACCCCATGGATTGCAGCCTACCAGGCTCCTCCGTCCATGGGATTTTCCAGGCAAGAGTGCTGGAGTGGGGTGCCACTGCCTTCTCCAGACCTTCTAAATCAGAATATTAATTTTAACAAGCTCACAGATGAATTATATACACAGAAAATTCTGAGAAGCCTTTGTCTATAACTTTGCTAAAATCTTTGATACACATATAGGTAATCACAGTAATGCTAACTTCAATAAAGAAAAGTACTGTGCCTCTGCAAAGTCCCTCGGGCTGTACCGGATACTGAGAAGACCACTAAAGACCTCTAGGATGTATTCTCTACCCTCTAAGTTTGATCAGCATAGTTATTACTGGGAAGTTGTTTTTTGGTGGGTTTTTTTTGCAATCATAGTTTAGATTCTAAAGGAAAGTTGTTTAATTCTGATTTTCTGTGATTTGGAGCTTGTCAATCAATTGCAAGTGAGTGATGCTTACCATTCAACTCAGGCTTCTGGACATAATTGTCAGCAGAGGAGGGCGGCCCAAGCTGGCCACAGAGTAGAGCACATGTCACACCAGCTGCCTACACTTGCTTTTTAAAAAATTTATTTATTTATTGTAATTGGAGAATAATTACTTTACAATATTGTGATAGCTTTTTCCATACTTCAGTATGAACCCACCATAGGTATACATGTGTCCCCTCCATCCTGAACCCCTGTCCCACCTCCCTACCCATTCCATCCCTCTGTGACATTCTTGAAGACTTGCCTTTTTTAAACTTGGTTTTAATATTTTCAACACCCTACCCTCTGTCCATGGAATTCTCCAGATAAGAATACTGGAGTGGGTTGCCATTCCTTTCTCCAAGGGATCTTCCAGACCCAGGGGTCGAACCCTGGTCTCCTGTATTACAGGCAGATTCTTTACTGTCTGAGCCACCAAGAAAGCCCTATTTTATTCTTACCCATAAGTTTTCGTCTCTTGCTCAGTGCTTTTGCAACTGGAAGTCAGTCCTTAAGGTCAACGTGAGCATGTTTGGGCAGCAGGGCAGCCGGAGCCCTTCCGTCTCCTGGGCACTCCTCTCCTTTTCCTGTGATAAGCAGCATGTGGACTTGGGTTCAAATGCTGACTTTCTACTCCACGGTCCTCGGCAAGCTCCTTACCCCTCTGAGCCTCAGTTCCTCCCATATAAGAAAGTGAGTTACTGTATCCACTTCAGACAGCACTGTCAATTAAATGAGCTAACAATGAAAAGCATTAAAGGCTCCTAGCAAGGAGCAAGTGCACAATAAACATTGTGTGTGTGTTTGATACTGTGTGTTACTCGCTAAGTCATGTCCGACTCTTTGCAACCCCATGGACTCTAGTCCACCAGCCTCCTCTGTCCATGGGATTTTCCAGGCAAGAACACTGGAGGGGATAGCCATTTCCTTTTCTAAGGGCTCTTCCTGACCCAGGGATTGAACCTGAGTCTCCAGCATTGCATGAAGATTCTTTACCATCTGAGCCGCCAAGTAAAGCTATATAATTTTGTCAAAATTTTTCTTGGCAATAAAGTTTCAAAGGTATGTTGCCTTCTTAGACAAGCTTCAATATTTTCCAAATTTCACTTGTTTTATGTTTTTTATTGCTTTCAAGTATATTTGTAAACTTTTAAGAGTAAATATGACTGAAGAAATACCTGTGCAGAGCCATAGACCAAATATATGTATATATATTTGTCCCATATATATTTAATTATATATTTATGAAATTATATATGCTTTTATATTGTTATTGGTATATAATTATATATAATTTAATAAAGTAAATATGACTGGGGAAATACCTGTGCGGAGGCATAAACAAAATATATGTATGCATATATATATTTGGTATAGTACAGATATAATGCAGGTATTTCCCCAGTATATATTTACTTTATGAAATTTTATATAGAGTTATAATTATATAAAATTACTTATATATAATTTCATAAAGTCAGATTTATAAACATAAGAAATAAATGCAGTATTCACATGTCTCTGCCTTTAAACCATGA
>SJYC01029183.1:0-60753 GCA_006408675.1 Madoqua kirkii | reverse complement strand
ACTGCTGTGGGTGCTGTGGCAATGAGGGCTGCGGGAAGCGTTTTGCGGTGAGTGCCTGCGGAGGATGGGAGGGGGGAACCAGCCACCAGACCCGCTCCAGGGGGCACTACCTTCCTGTGCTGGGCATTGAGTGGATGAGTTACCAGCCCCAGGCAACACTCTGAGGGCAGCTGGTACACAGATAATGATAGGATTCTTGCTGGTGCAAAGTAACAGTAACCATAAATTTTTAAAACCATAGCCCTCCTACTTATAGAATATGAGTGTCATTCAAAATGCTACTAACAGTCAGGGATATCAGAGCTGGAAAACTGCAGTGATGCCATAGAAAGAATGAAGGCTTGAGGACTTCCCTGGTGGTCCAGTGATTAAGGTGTTGCGCTTTCCGTGCAGGGGGCATGAGTTAGATGCCTGGTCAGGGAACTAGGATCCTGAATGCAGCACAGCTTGGCCAAAAGAAAAAATTTTAAAAAATAAAATGCTAACTAAAAGTTAGCTTAATAGAGAAAAGACTGCAGGCTTGGAAGGCAGAGACAGGAGGGGCTGTGATTGCCTCTGCCCCTGAGAAGCCCTGAGACCTTGGGCAAGTCAGTTCCCTTCTCTGGCTCTATGTTGCCTCGTCTGTAAAGATGGGGCTGGGACAGGATAACAGATAGTGACTTCTCCTGATAGCCCCCTAAACTCTCCATCTACGCCCCTACTGGGATCACTGCCTCAGAGGCTCCGCACTTCCCTACCTCTACCCCAGTTTTTCCCCCAGCCTTCTGTTTCCTTTCTTGTTTCCTGTAGCCATCCATCTTTAGTGGACAAGCTACAGAAAATAGGCTTCACCTTTCCAACCTGGAGTGGGAAGGCTGGGAGTGGGGCTGAGTCCCATGTTCTCAGCTGGGGTGCTCTTTGCCTCCCTCTCTCTGCCCATCTGTTAAGATGAGGAAGTTGGACTAACTCAGAATTTCCCAAGGACAGACAAGCTCTGCTGGCACACAGATTTGCTCTATCTTTCAATAATATAGAAAGTTATTTTCTTTTAATTCTCTTTCAATCCTCTTAAGTCTATCAAGAAAACTCTTACTTTGATGGAAAAAAGTCTTTGCTATTTCTAATTCTCTGTAATCTCCCTAACGAGTCTCCAGATCCAGGAATGTGAGAAACATTAACTAGAAATTCAATAATATTGCGTTTATGTGTGTTGATGATTCGAGCTTTTCATTAATAGAGGTGATATAAATGAATAAAATAGAGAGCTGATTTAAAGAAAAATATTGAGTTCAGATACATTGATGTGGCAAAAATGAAAAAGACTGAGCCAGAATTACTGGCTGGATGATGGATCAGCCGGCACCTGATCTAATCTCCAGAGCCAGTTGTCCATCTAAAAGAAACTCAGTGATAAATTTCTCTGGCTCTATGTTGCCTCGTCTGTAAAGATGGGGCTGGGACAGGATAACAGATAGTGACTTCTCCTGATAGCCCCCTAAACTCTCCATCTACGCCCCTACTGGGATCACTGCCTCAGAGGCTCCGCACTTCCCTACCTCTACCCCAGTTTTTCCCCCAGCCTTCTGTTTCCTTTCTTGTTTCCTGTAGCCATCCATCTTTAGTGGACAAGCTACAGAAAATAGGCTTCACCTTTCCAACCTGGAGTGGGAAGGCTGGGAGTGGGGCTGAGTCCCATGTTCTCAGCTGGGGTGCTCTTTGCCTCCCTCTCTCTGCCCATCTGTTAAGATGAGGAAGTTGGACTAACTCAGAATTTCCCAAGGACAGACAAGCTCTGCTGGCACACAGATTTGCTCTATCTTTCAATAATATAGAAAGTTATTTTCTTTTAATTCTCTTTCAATCCTCTTAAGTCTATCAAGAAAACTCTTACTTTGATGGAAAAAAGTCTTTGCTATTTCTAATTCTCTGTAATCTCCCTAACGAGTCTCCAGATCCAGGAATGTGAGAAACATTAACTAGAAATTCAATACTATTGCGTTTATGTGTGTTGATGATTCGAGCTTTTCATTAATAGAGGTGATATAAATGAATAAAATAGAGAGCTGATTTAAAGAAAAATATTGAGTTCAGATACATTGATGTGGCAAAAATGAAAAAGACTGAGCCAGAATTACTGGCTGGATGATGGATCAGCCGGCACCTGATCTAATCTCCAGAGCCAGTTGTCCATCTAAAAGAAACTCAGTGATAAATTATACATTCCTGCCTTTAACCTCTTAAAAGGAAAGGTATTGCAACTTGTCCTGAAACATAATCATCTCTAACATTTATCATTATTTCCTCATCTAGTCAACTAAAATATATCTCTGCTGTGCTGTGCTTAGTTGCTCAGTCATGTCCAACTCTTTGCAACCCCAGGGACTGTAGTCCACCAGATTCCTCTGTCCATGGGGATTCTCCAGGCAAGAATACTGGAATGGGTTGCCATGCCCTACTGAATACATGTGAAGGTCTGAGGCTGGTACACTGTGAATACCATGATGTTTTCCACTCGAGATCAAGGATCATTCAAAGAGAATGTTACCACTTTGCAAACACAATCCAGCACTGATTCTTATAGCAACATTTAAAATCATTACTGACAAAAAGATGCAAAAATCAACCACAATGCATTTTATATAATTATGTAATTTGATGCAAATTACAAATAATTATGTAATTTGATACATTTTATTTTAAAAGTTTGTGTTATTGTTGTTGCTGCTTAGTTACCAAGTTGTGTCCAACTCTTTAGCAAACCCAAGGACTGCAGCCACAAGACTCCTCTGTCCATGGGATTTTCCAGGAATACTGGAGTGGGTTACCATTTCCTTTTCCAGGGATCTTCCCAACCTGGGGATCAAACTCCCAGCTCTTGCACTAAGGGTGAATTCTTTACCACTAAGCCACTAGGGAAGCTCCAGCGTGTGTTATATACAATTATATTTTCATATACTTAATGATAAAGGAAAGAAGTAAATATGTAACTCATTTTCTCTTTGAAATCTAATCCCATTACACCTTGTGGATTTGGAGGGAATAAGTCAGAGATGAGAATTTAAAAAAAAAAGCAATTAAGGAAATTGGATGAATTACATAGAAATCTAACAGCTCATCCCCTGGTGCTGAGCAGAAGGCTGAACATCAGCCAGTACAAAACCAGGGTTTTTGTTTCATTTTGTTGTTGTTGTTTGTTTCACACATAATCACAGTGAGAAGGGAAACAATATTCAAAGTACTGTGCAAAGCATGTTTTTAAATTAGATTTGTGTGAAATCCAAGAGGAAAGTAGGAAAATTATTAAGCACAGTTGAATATATACAATCTGAAACACTTGGTCTGCTCAATGCAAGTCATCTGACTGGGGTCCCTCACCTTTCAAGGGGGATCCGTTCGTGATGTAAGTTGAGTACAACTCCTTCCAGCCACTAGCTAACTGTTCACAAGGGCAGTGCCCTTCAAAGGACCAGCTCTGCCACTTGGAAACCAAAGCACCAGCCACAGCCGCCCTGCACCAGGAGTGACTCTCTCTAAGTGACCAGCAGAAAGATTTCTTGTTTAGGGTTCATTTGTTTGTTAATCAGCTGCCACTGTTTAAAAATAGATTTCGCATATACACAAAAGAAATCTAGATATCTTACTTCTTTTAAAAAACAAAAAATAACCTGATACTTCTGTGCCTATATTTTGGCCAAAAAACAGCCATCAGTCTGCAATGCAGGAGACATGGGTTCAACCCCTGGGTTGGGAAGATCCTCGGGAGAAGGAAATGGCTACCCACTATAGTATTCTTGCCTGGAAAATCTCATGGACGGAGGAGCCTGGTGGGTTATAATCCATGGGGTTGCAAGAGGCAGAAATGACTAAGCGACTAAACCACCATCACCTGGGCATTACTGAGCTCTTTGCCCACCCCAAAAGGCCACGGGGTTCATGTCCCTGCTTTAGATGTTTCCTTAATGTTCCAAGGCTCTGAAGCCATAGTCAGTTTTTACAGAAAGGTATTTACAAACATGGAGGATGGCACAGCAATCCACTCCAGTATTCTTGCCTGGAGATTCCCCATAGACAGAGGAGCCTGGAGGGCTACAGAACATAGGGTCGCAGAGAGTCAGACTTAGCATGCATGCATGCATTTACAACATTTTGTCATACAAAAAGGAAAAACCCCTTCAGCATAGTTTGATCGGTTCTATAATGCTAAAGATTTGAATTATTTTTCCAAAGGCTCACAATATTCCCTTCCAGGTGTATAAGGAACACTGGGCTTCTGAGAGCATCATATAAGAAATCTTATTGGGTAGAAAGGCCTGTGAAGCAGGAACAAACTGGGCCAAGAGCTGCTGAGCCAAATCATGTGGCTGTCTTCATAGCTGTCTCTATCATTTGTTTCCTGGTCTGTCTCTCTCTTCTTTGTTCAGTCTTTCTGGAATATTCTTCAGAAATTAGCTGCATCATTCTCTTCTCTTTCCTTGGGCAGTAAAACCAGGACGTAGGAATCAATAGTGGAAGCAGGACGTGATTGCTGTAGATAAAGCAAGACAATAAGCTGGGGAAAAAAAAAATGAGGTTGCCTAATTGATGGTTTCAGAGTGAAACTAAAAAATGAAGGCTAAACATTCTCTGAGGCCGAGCAAGACCGAAACCCTGTCCCTGAGATCTGCACTCTTTTAAATAAATTAGGGTAAATAAGCGAAGAAGGCAATGGCAACCCACTCCAGTACTCTTGCCTGGAAAATAGTCCATGGGGTCTCGAAGAGTTACACAAGACTGAGCGACTTCACTTTCACTTTTCACTTCCATGCATTGGAGAAGGAAATGGCAACCCACTCCTGTGTTCTTGTCTGGAGAATCCCAGGGACGGGGGAGCCTAGTGGGCTGCCGTCTATGGGGTCACAGAGAGTCGGACACCCCAGAAGTGACTTAGCAGCAGCAGCAGCAGCAGGATACATAAGAGCTGAGAAAAAGGAGTCCTGGGACAAAAGCTGCAAGAGGAGGGAGGCTTTCAAACTGGGCTTTGAAAACCCTGGTCTGGGTGTGTGGCCAGGTCTCACCCTCCTGCTCCCAAACTAGAGGTGTCCTAGCAGCTGATCTGTCCTCTAACCCATTTAAAAAAAAAAAAAAAAACACCTCAGGGTCCAATGGGCTTCCCCAGTGGCCCAGCAACAAAGAATCCACCTACAATGCCGGAGACTCAGGTTCGATCCCTAGGCGTGGAAAATCTAGTGGAGCGGGATATGGCGACTCATTCCAGTACTCTTGCCTGCGAAATCCCATGGACAGAGAAGCTTGGGAGGCTACAGTCCATGGGGTCGCAAAGAGTCAGACGCAACTGAGCATGTACACACAGGGTCCAATGGGACAGCTAATTCATTTTATCAACTCTTTCCTGTTAAGTATGTACTGTAATAAGAGCCTTTAGAAAACCTTGACCTTAACTCGGAGGAGTGTCTCTAATAATTGTCCTGATAAAGGAGATATTTAGGGGCAGACAGGCATTTCAGCATCCTGAAAGTATATCATGCAGATAAACGCCCACCCCACCCATAGGCAGGGCCAGACAGTGCACTGACGCGTTCTGAAGGAAGAGCTTGAATAAATTCATCTGTTCAGTGGAAGTCAGCACTTCTCCCCGCGTCCGACTCGGCTCTCTAGCGACCCCTAGGGACGCCTCCTAGTTGAGCACTTCTGACGTCACTACTTCCTGAGGCCAAGAGCTAACTGCTGACAGCAGCCTCCGGCGTTCCTTGTACGGACCGTTAGTTTGAAGGGGATTTAAGAAAGCCCCTTCTTGTGAAATAATTATCATAAAAGAAGAAATGAAGTATGAAACCCTATTTCTTCTCTAAATGTTCTATGTTGCAAAACCCTCTGCTGTAAAATGGCCAATGCCCGTTGCTACCTTTCATAAGGTCATGGCAAGGGCTGGGAAATAAAGGTTGTAAGCATTAGCGTCAGGGCAAAGGAGCTGGTACCAAGTGCCTGGGGGTACTGGGGGCTCACAGAGCCTTCATAAATGCTTGTTGGATGAATGAAGTAAATGAATCTTCTGGGAGGATTTCCGGTCATTTCCGTACTTTATCAGGCTCAATTCTAACAATAGCTCTTTGAGGTAGACATTCCATTTCTCATTTTATACCTATAAAGGAAACTGAGGCTCTTGCGAGTTAAGTTTCTGACCACCACAAACTAACCCCCCCCCACCCCCAATCTGTATTCCCAAAACTGAGTCAGAAAATAAAAGGAGGGCATTAATGTTTAAGTGAAAAAAATCAAGTAATCTCTATGTATCTCCTTTCTGAAAGAAAACTTCATGCCCACCAGAGATGTTTCCCCAACATGTTGCCACTGCCCAAGCCTTGAAATATCCTGTCTCCTAAACCCCCCACTTTCCCTCCCTTCTCAGTGCCCCCCGCCCCATCCCCACACCTCCTCCAGGTGCTTCAGCTGACAACAACCCACAGGCGGGGGCAGAGCTGGGGTTGGACCCCACCTCATCTGCCTCCAGAGGCTGATAAAGAGGGAGGTCTTAAACTGACACCTGGTGATTCCAGGGCATTCTCTTCCACTTCAAGGGAAGCATTTACAGCATATACATTAACACATGCTTCTTTAGAAACGCAAACTGAAGGTATGTGTTAAGCAACCAGAAGACAGCCTGTTTTCTTTTTCTCCTCAGAGCTAGGCTGTCTGTATTTGTGGACGGTTAACATCTGTGAGGCTATGACTATTAAAATTTTATAATAAAGGCATTTATCAAGTGATTGTTAATGTCATGGAAATTCCTCAAATATTGGAAATAGGCAAGAGAGATCTCTGGGTTTCCTCCCGGTGAAGTACTGTGCTGTGCTTAGTCACTCAGTTGTCAGACTCTTTGTGACCCCACGGACTGTAGCCCACCAGGCTCCTCTGTCCATGGAACTCTCCCGGCAGGAATACTGGAGTGGGTTGCCAATCCTTCTTCCAGGGGATCTTCCCAACCCAGGGATCAAAGCCAGGTCTCCCGCATTGCAGGCAGATTCTTTACCAGCTGACCTACGAGGAAAGCGCCAGTGACGGGCTAGGCAGTCTAATAGCCTACCCCACCAGGGGGTTATCTGATTTTCTAGACGTGTGTACCTTTGATTCCCGATTTACTATTGATTAGGCAATCTGACATGTTATGTTCTGGGAAACAAAGTGAAAGTCATGTCTGCCTCTTTGTGACCCCATGGACTATACAGTCCATGGAATTCTCCAGGCCAGAATACTGGAGTGGTTGCCATGCCCTTCTCCAGGGGATCATCCCAACTCAAGGATAGAACCCAGGTCTCCTGTATTGCAGGTGGATTCTTTACCAGCTGAGCCACAAGGAAAGCCCAAGAATACTGGAGTGGGTAGCCTATCCCTTCTCCAGTGGATCCACCTGACCCAGTAACCAGACCGGGGTCTCCTACATTGCAGGTGGATTCTTTACCAACCAACTGAACTATCAGGGAAGCCCATGGTCAGGGAGACAGGTAGTCATTCTTGAACCTTAGTTTACAGAAGAAGAAATGGAGATCTTAGAAAGATAAACTTCTTAATGTCACAAGGGAAGAAACAGGAATCCACCCTAATCTGGGACTTCCCTGGTTGTCCAGTAGTTAACACTGTCCGCCTCCAATGCAGCTGGCATGAGACTGATCCCTGGTTTGGGAGCTAAGATCCCACGTATCTTGTCGGGCAGCCAAAAAACAAAACCCAGATCTGTCTGCCTGTACCCCCATGCCCTTGGCCACTACACAATAGAGTCCCCCCTTTACTATTTATTAATTTAGAATAGGAAAAACATGTCCAAAGTACAAAAACTACAAAGGAAGTCACACATTCCTGACTCTATAAAGTTGGCAACGCCTTTCCTCAGAGGTTAGCAGTGTTCCCAATTATTGTGTCTCCTTCCAGAAATATTCCAGGCCTTTTGCCTGTTTACTTTTAAAAAGCATCAGTTTAGAGTGCCTGCTCCCTAACATATTCAACTTTACTTTCATAATTTCTCTTTTAACTTGAAAAATGTTGTATCATGTAACCCATGGTAAATGAAAGGTACTCCTTCTGATTTTAAGACATAACAGAGTAGTGAATAAAGCAATTTTTCAAGACTTCTAAACATGAGTTAAAACAAAGTGACATAAAATGTAGCTGGCTTCAGATTTCAAGGTGAGATACGTCAAATGTGAATACAAAAACAGAACATACCGCCTGCAGCTTTATTAAATTGTAACCTGATGCCATTTTTTCCTCAGATAGTTTGGTAAAGAAATAAAACCATATTGCTTCAATTGAGAATGACTGTGTTGCCATCCTCTGATATACACTCCTGCCTCCTGAGAGTAATCATAATCATGAAATCAGTACAGACCATATTCATCTATTTTTTTTTAACTTTTACTATCCCAAATCAATCTTCCAACTTTTCTAGACTGTACTGTCCAATGCAGGAGCCACTATCCACATGTGGTTTTTGAACATATAGAAGGTAGCCAGTCTAAACTGAGATGTACCGTAGGTAGAAAACACACACCAGATTCCAAAGAACTGGTACAAAATATAAAATTTCTCATTAGTAGTTTTTCTATTGATTATCTATTGATGTGATAATATGTTGGATATGCGAGTTAAAAAAAGTATATTATTAAAATTAATCTTGCCTTTTAAAAACCTTTTAAGTGGTGGTTATAAGAAACTTTCAAGCTATGAATATGGCTTGTGTTAGTTTCCAGTTGGATAGTGTTGTCAGAGGTGCTTACCAGGGGGACTCTTTGGTAAAGGGGAAATTATCTCATTGCTGTTTTGCATTAACCTGGTTTTGCATGTACTCAGACTTGCCTAACATGTGGACTGTTTACTTGTGTCTGTAAACATTGGCCTGTTGAAATGTTCCAGGAATGATATCTAAAATCCTCTACTCCTCCCACACAGCAGGGAGAGCACAAGATAGATTTCTCCTCTCCCTTCCAGCCACCGGATAATGAAATCCTGAGTTGTTTTAATTGAAGGGACCTTCTAGAACTACCCACCTCTTTCCTCTGTATACCACCAAAAGCTGAGGCCAGGGAGGTGGGGGCCTGGGTGCCATCAAGAAGGCTAGAACCCTGGTGCCCTCAGACTTCCAAACTGCCTTCCTGGAAAAGTGATCTTCCTTTTCTTATTATAGTAATTTTAGATGCTCTTTCATTCTCAACAGTCAATAGTTTCATGATTCTTGACTCAAGACCAGGAAAAAAAGGAAAAAGATATTTTTTTCCTTATCTGTCGTTTTATTTCTGTGAGAGAATCAATGTCACTCAGAGAAATTTGCAAATGACAAATTTGATCTGTTGCTAAGTGCATCTGACGCTAGTGGCAGTGTGCTCTGTGTGTGTGTGTGTGTGTGTGTGTGTGTGTGTGTGTGTGTGTGATTTGAAGAAGTACCAGATACAAGACACTGGACTGAGAGGGAGACGCCAGTTCTTTTTTTTTTTTTTGAAGTATAGTCACTGTACAATATTACATAAGTTACAAGTGTATAATACAGTGATTCACAATTTTTAAAGATTATACTCCATTTATAATTATTATAGAATATTGGTTCTATGCCCCGTGTTGTCCAATATATCCTCACAACATATTTTATACCTAATAGCTTGTGCCCCTTATCCTCTGCCTCTATGTTGCCCCTACCCCTGAGCCTCCAGTCTAGCTTGGAGGCTTGGCCACCTTCTAGATGTGTGACTTGGACTAATCCCAGTCCCACCACTTCACTTTTTGTTTGACTTAGAGCTATTAGCTTAATTTCTACTGGTCTCAGTTTCCTGTCTGGAAAACCTGGATAATCACACCCACCTCACAGATTTGTTGAAAAGATTAAATGAGATAATGCATCTAAGAGTCTAATAGAATGAAGGTATTTTTACTAGTCAAGAGATTAGATGATTACACTAGAAGGTTTCTGAGATCTTTTTATGAAAATATAAGAATATTCAACCCTTTAAATAAATGGAAATTCTGGCTTTTGAAGACTTTAAGCAATTCTAAGATGAGAGACTCTGTATTTGTAGCTGTTGTGCTGTGATGAGAGTGGATACATTCCAGGGTCCTGGGGCTAGGAGAGGCCAGGAGATACTGATGCCAAACTCTTGGCCTCTGTGCACTGGCACTGAATTGGAGCAGCATCTCCCAAAGTGTGTTGCTGCAAGGACTCATGAGAAAAAGGTTATAGTCTCCTATGAGATCAGAAAACTCCGCAAATTACCATGTATGTGTGTGTGTGCTAAGTTGCCTCAGTTGTGTCTGACTCTTTGAGACCTTATGGACGGTAGCCACCAGGCCTCTCTCTCCATGGGATTCTCCAGGCAAGAATACTGGAATGGGTTGCCACGCTCTTCTTGAGGGGATCTTCCTGGCCCAGAGATCGAAACCAGGTCTCTTATGTCTCTTGCATTGGTGGGCAGATTCTTTACCATTAGTGCCACCTGGGAAGCTTGCAAATTACCATATATACCCAAATATAAACTAGGAAAAAAATAAGCTTTATTGCTTTGATAGGCCAAAGGGGACACAGCAGGCTTGTGCTCTGAAAAACTGTATGTTCCAACCCAGGAGGATTTGGTGAGGAGTTTTATAGCAAGGGTTCAAGATCAGTGTTGCTGATAAGGATCAGGGTGTGTGCAGAGCCTGCACTTCTTTAATCTGATCTCAGGTGGTCTCCTGATGAGTTTCTTAAAGTTATCAAACAGTGATTTTTCTCTGAAATGCAAAATGCTAACATCTTCCATTTGTTGAAGGTCTTAATTCTGTAAAGAGCCCAAAGATATTGCTATGTCCCTTGAGACAGAGCCAGGACCCTGCCCCAAGGCTGCACTATTGTTTCTTGGCCATTCCTCCCTTGTCTCTGTATCTCCTTTCTTCCCTTATTGGCAACTGTTCGCATCTGCCTTTTGGGATTCTGGGAAGGTCATGGAGGCTGCAGGCTGTTCCCTACAAACAAGAAACAGGGAACATGGAAAGGCTTCATGCTCAGGAGTCCCATAGTGTCCTGTTGGGTTTTTATATGAAGGAGAAAATGGTCAGCTCTACAGGCCCGAGAAGTCAGATATGGTCCATGGAATCAGAGTTCAGTCTTGGAAAGCTGCATCCAAAGTATATTAATACATAATATGATATATGACATGAATATGAATCCAAGCTAAATAGATTACATAAATTCCAGTGGTTTAGGCCCAATTAGATTCTCTCTGCCCTCTAACTCCACCCTCAAACCCTCAAATATGCACTGTGAAAAGACTGATACTAATACAAGGAGCAGGAAAAAGGAAGTATCTGACATTTAACTTATGTCACCATGTCTAATTTAGGCAGGCTTTATCATGCACGTTTTATAGATGAGAAGCTAAGACCCTGGGGCTACATTCATTATGCAGATTCATCACACAGGGAAAAGGAGCATCGCTGAGATTTGAGCTTGAGCCTGCTGACTTTTAAACTCTTGTGCTTTGCACGACACTTTCATGTCCCAATGCAATGGAGGTGATAATTTTTCATCTCTAATTTCAAAATCATTAATGTTTCCAAGCTACTCTCTAATTACTGTTTAGAATGGAGATTGCATCTCTATGCCTAAATTTTTTCATCTCTAAGAAGGGGTTAGCCTAGATGGGCTCCAAGATTGTTTCTGCATTTTATATTCTATAGTCTATCTTGATTTCATAATTTGAAAAAAACCACTAGTATAATCCATTTTTCACTAATTAATCTCTATCATATAAAAATATTTAAAAGAACTGAAATTGTTGGGCTTGTGTAACCTAAAGGAGAGAAAACTTGCAGCAGGTGGAAGGGGTGGAGAGATGTCAAACAGAAAATATTTTTGTGTAAAATATAAAATACCTTCAGATATTTTAAAGATTGCTACCTGGTGGAAGAGAAGTTGGACTTCTCTTTTTGAACTCAAGGGATGTAATTAGGATTGAGGAGGAAATATCCTAGATTTCTACCCTTTCTCATAAGCAAAACCTGCCTGCCACATGAGGTCCCATGATGACTTAGACTCAGCAAGATGACTGGACCAGAAAACTTAAGATTACTTCCCATTCTAAGAGTCTCTGATTCTGTAATAGACTGGTCTTCCATATTAACCCTGTGAAGGGCAGTCTATTTTTAACAAAGTTAAAAACTCTGGTTCAAAGGTGTAAAACCGTAACTAGCACATGAGTCCTCAATGAATAGGAGAAAAATATATGGGGATGGGGGTAGAGAAGGGAACATGAAACATCAAAATTCATTCTAGGAGACTCTACAGGCCCCATTTCCAGTAAAGACTGGCTTCTACCCCAGAACGTCCCCCATATTCATCACATCAATGATTGGACAGTCAGGAGTGTCGCATGTAAACTCTGAACACCTTAAGAACCCCACATGGTCTCTTCCTTCTCTTTCAGATGTTCACCTCCACAATATTTGCAGTGATTGGAGGCCTGGGTGCTGGATACTCCTTTATTGTTTCAGCCGTCTCAATCAACAAGGGTCCAAAATGTCTCATAAGCCAAAACAGCACATGGGGCTACCCCTTCCAGGACGGGTAAGGTACACCCTGCAATACCAGCGTGTCACCATAGTGGGCACCAGGAGGTAAAGGCCCAAGGGGGCACCGTATAGGGTCCTCCATCCTCAGGTACAAGCTTCAGGCATGTTGCTCCTTTGAGGCAGAGCTGAACTTGTGCAGTGAAGTTCCACAAGATCTCACCTCTCAGTGATCTTGTGATAGACACCAGAAGAAGTAATAAAAGACAGCACCTCATCTGTTGCATCCCTGGGTCAGGAAGATCCCCTGGAGGAGGGCATGGCAACCCATTCCAGTATTCTTACCTGGGAGAATCCCACGGACAGAGAAGCCTGATGAGTTATAGTCCGCAGAGTCACAAAGAGTCAGACAAACTGAAGCAATTTAGCACTTACTCACTAAGCTGTCCTGAGGGCAGAGGTGGGTGGTATCACCACTTGTACTCAAACATTTATTAGCATCAACACTAGGCAACTTGTAACATTAATAAGCAGAGAGCATTGTTTGAAAATCTTATAATAGAAAATGAGAATGATCACTTGTAAACAGAGCTCAAAGGCCTTCACTGGTATTCATAAACAGGGTGTAAAGACCTTCACTGAGAGCCTGCATGATAAATACTTAATCTTTTAAGGTGCAAATATACTGAAAATATTGTAGGTTCTTCATGAGAGTTAATGTTAATAGAACTCGTTAAAGTAACACTTCATATTTTCAGGTACTTTGTAAAGAACTTTTTAAACAAATGAATTTATAATTTAATCTGCACAACAACCTCAAGAAGTGTGACTTCCTCCCACAAGGCAGGCTGAGTAAGTGTGATGTGTTTCACGTCTCTCAGTTAGTAGGGGGCAGAGACTAAGCACAAACTCCTGTCTTCTACCTTTGGGTCTTAGTCTTTTTATATTACACGTTCTTCTGCCCCTACCTAGACTGCATCGCTCAAGGCAGTAGACAGTTGCTGTATGTGTCTACTTAAGTTCCAATAAATGAAACAAAGCTTAAAATTCCTTTATCATACTAGCCATATTTTAAGCACTCAGTAGCTCCAGATAGCTATTATTGACCATATTGAGCACTGCAGATGTGGGGCATTCCCATTAGATAGGATTACGCTGGACTCTAACTTCCAAGAGGGCTGAGATGGCCTGTCTCATTCATCATTACAACTTCTCTGTCTGGCACAGGGACTGACATATCTAGGGAGTCAGAAACTAGAGTTGTTGGGTTTTCCTGCACACAGAGGATGGGCACATTCCTTAAAAAAAAAAAAAAATCCCTGCAGGACATCAATTCATTAAGTCAAATCCCTAGTTATGGATGTGTATGAGAGGTTACAGAATCTCAGGAGCAGACTCCAGACAGAGGACATGGAGGTGGTGGGTTCTTATGACCTGAGGTCTCAGTTTGTCCACAAGGATTTCACATAAAATATCCCCACCCTTCACTATAGTTACAAGCCCTCTAACATCCTTATAGTGCATGTAGCAATTGCAATGAGTGTTTATGTTGCTGTGGCAAGCCCTGTCCTCTTACAGAGGACCACTGTGGGCTTGACTTGCTTGAATGTAGCATTCAGAAGGCATGAGGCTGAGCCATCTCCTGAGGTCCTTCCGTGGATGGAGCCCTCCTCTCGACCCAGGGGCATACCTACAAATCTACACATTATGCCTCCTTTCAAGGATCCTTCTCCTAGTATTTCTATGGACAGCGTTTATTCTATAATGTGAACAGTACTCCCCTTGATGGATCTGAAAGCAAATACATGTACGTCCAAAACAAAGGAGAGAGAAAGAAACACAAGAGATGCCAAGTTACGCCCCAAGGCCGTGCAGTGGTCTTATATTGTTCTGACACCCTCATACCCAGCTTCAGGTAGGCTGGCACTGATGTTCCAGGTCAGGACAGAGATAGCTGGTCTATGGGTCACCACAGGAAATGTCAGCTTGGGAGAAGGACAGGAAACCACTTTCCTGTTTTTCTCTCTTTTTTTTTAAACTGGAGAATAGTTGATTTACAACATTGTGTTAATTTCTGCTGTGCATGCTAAGTCGCTTCAGTCATGTCCAACTTTTTGTGACCCCCATCGACTGTAGCCCACCAGGTTCCTCTGTCCATGGGATTCTCCAGGCAAGGATACTGGAGTGGGTTGTCATTTCCTTCTCCAGGGGATCTTCCTGACCCAGGGATTGATTCCACGCCTCTAACATCTCCTGCATTGACAGTTGGGTTCTTAACCACTAGCTCCACCTGGGATGCCCCAATTTTTGCTATACAGCAAAGTGATTCGGTTTTACATACACACACACACACACACACACATATATATATACATACATACACATATACATTCTTTTAAATATTCTTTTCCATTCTGGGTTCTTTGGTAGCTCAGATAGTAAAGAATTTGCCTGCAATAAGGAGACCGTTCGATCCCTGGGTCAGGAAGAACCCCTGGAGAAGGGAATGGCAACCCACTCTAGTATTCTTGCCTGAAGAATTCCACAGACAGAGGAGCCTAGTGGGCTACAGTCCATGGGGTCGTATAGAGTCAGACATGGCTGAGTAGCTTTAATTTTTTTGTTTTATTTTCCATTCTAGTTTATTTCAGGATATTGAATATAGTTCCCTGTGCTACATAGTAAGAACTTGTTGTTCACCCATCCTCTATGCAGTAGTTTGGACCTGCTAATTCCAAACTCCCAATTAATTTATCCACCACTCTCCTCCCGCTTGGCAACCACAAGTCTGTTCTTTATATCTGTGAACCTGTTTCTGTTTCATTGCTTGTATCATATTTTCGATTCCATGCATAAATGATATCCTGTGATATCTGTCTTTCTATGTCTGACTTACTTCAGCTGGTATGATAATCTCTAGGTCCATCCATGTTGCTGCAAATGACAATATGTCATTCTTTAATGGCTGAGTAATATCCCATTGTATATACGGACTATATCTTCTTTATCTATTCCTCTATCGATAGACATTTAGGTTGAAAATACCACTTTTCAAAGTCTTCTGCATCCGTCCTGCTGAAGCAAGTTTGCCTTCACATCAGACACCTGTATCACACATTACTCTGTGATAGATCCTTTTGTATGTGTCATTTTATTTACCCCTCTCAACAGCAGCTAACCCATCCATTAGGAGGATTGGATGCTGAGTAATATCCCATTGTATATACGGACTATATCTTCTTTATCTATTCCTCTATCGATAGACATTTAGGTTGAAGATACCACTTTTCAAAGTCTTCTGCATCCGTCCTGCTGAAGCAAGTTTGCCTTCACATCAGACACCTGTATCACACATTACTCTGTGATAGATCCTTTTGTATGTGTCATTTTATTTACCCCTCTCAACAGCAGCTAACCCATCCATTAGGAGGTATTGGATTCAGTTCAGTTCAGTCACTCAGTTGTGTCCGACTCTTTGCGACCCCATGAACCGCAGCATGCCAGGCCTCCCTGTCCTATGATCAGATTGGCTAGCGTGGTTTAATAATAAAAACAGAATAAGCTGTGCAGAAAAGCAGGAACACTTCAGAATTCTCCCACTCATCCCCTTTTTGCCAAAAGGTTTTGATAGTTATCAAAAGGGAGAAAGGTTTGTGTACTCACACATTTGCATAGTAGCTTCAAACTATAATATGATTAAAATTGTTGCATTTGGATTTATTACAAAATCATACGTATATACACTCTGCAGGTGATTTATAAGATAGAATGATCTTGAGTATTCGCGCTCTTTCCCATCAGGCCCTGACTGTAGGATTTAACCCCACATAAAATGCAGGCCCAGCCTTGGTGTGAAATATGCCACGATTGCTACAGAAGGGCTTTCAGGAGGATGGGTCCAGACATGTGTCTCACCATACCCTCTGCCACCCGGCAGGCTTTCCTCAGCACCCATTCTCCCCTACATCCCACGTCTTTCCTCCTTTATGGCCTCATCTCCTGCAACCAGCTCCAAACATTCCTTCCAGCTGCAGAGGCTCATTTCAAGTTTCTTATAACAACCCTCGAATCTTGTGTTGCCTAGTATTTTCAGTCAAAGTGGGAGGGGGTAGTGGGGTGAATCAGGAGATCAGGATTAACATATATACACTACTATGTATACAACAGGTAGGTAATGAGAACCTACTGTATAGCACAGGAAACTACTCAACGCTCTGTGGTGACCTAAATGAGAAAGAAATCCCATTTTAAAAAAGAGGGGATATATGTTTATATACAGCTGATTCACTTTGCTGAACTGCAGAAACTGACATAAAAACTATACTCCCATAAAAAATAGTAAAACAATAAAACATTTTAAAAAATAAGGAAAGTGCTTCCACCTACAATGTTTCATTTCAGCCTCACAGAAAGCTCTCCTTCAGAGGTAATTCAGCAGAGGCCCAAAGAGGACAGATGACTTGCCCAAAGGAATGCTGTTCTTAATGATGGAAGCTCGAATCCAAGTTTTCTGACTTCAGATCACAATGCTTTTTCAACACTGTATTGATTTGCACTGTCTGATTTTTGAAGAGTCCATTTTGAAAAGTCCAGAGGCCTCTGTCTCCAATCATGTTTACTATCCCATGGATTCATCCATCCGGATCCCAGTGTGGAGGCATCAGAGGAATTATGGTAGCTGCAAGTGTAACACACATACACAGCTACTTAGTGAGTGGGAAGGATAATCACGTGTATGAGACCAAAGGAAAGGCCTCAGGACAGTGTCCCTCATCACCCAATGGCAGCAGCAGAACCTTCCCTTCTCCTCTCCTTCCTCCTCCACCACTTCCTCCTCCTTCTGATAATTAAAGTCCAAGTGTTTTTGCATGCATTATTTCACTTAAACTTCCTAATAAATGTCAGAAGATTTTTTTTTATCCTTAGCATAGAAAAAATATAGTTCAGAAGGTTAACTTGCCTGGGGCTCCACAGCTAGTAGTTAGTAGAAGAGTTTAAAAAACAAATGCACCTGATGAGACCTTACTTTTTGCTGAAATCTGTCTCAAATATGGAGCAGAAGATAGACCTGATCCCCTGCCCCAGTGAGCACATGGTAAGTTAGGGTGTTAAGAGGGGACAGACCCTCACCTGCCAAAAGGGCGAAATGAAGGTGCACAAGGGAAACTTCTTGGAGGAGGTGACAGGGGATGAACTTGGAAGATGTGCAGAAGCGTGTCTTTTGGAAAGGAGGGGAAACAGGTTTCAAGCAGAGAGAAGAGTAAGTCCTGAGGCTACTTTGAAAAGGTTCCGTGTGCTCATAGAATGTCAGATCACGGAGTGGCCAGAAGCTCAGGGTGAATGTTGATGGGGGAGCAGAGGGATGCCACAGGAGGGGCTGATAGAGACAGAGGAAGACCTTCAAGACACTGGGGGACAGCAGAGGACTTCAAGCAGGATAAGCCATAGCCACTTGGGAGTTTCAGGAGGATCATGATGTAGTGATGGGAGGATGAACAAAAGGGCTCAGTAACTGACAGAGAGAGCAAAGCAGGAGGTTGGAGGAACAATCCAGATAAGATTCTGAGCATCTCTAAGGCAGTAGAACTGGGGCTCAAAGGGGGAGAAATTTCAGAGACTGTCTGAGATGTAATCATCAGGATTAGGAATGAGAAGAAAGAGGGAAGGTTATCAAGCTGGACTTTGAGGTTTCCAGCTTGGAGCACAAAATTCAGGGCTCTTCAAGAGTAGAATTTAGTTCTGTTTTCTTAGAAGTGCCTGGTGTTGATCATATTAAAGGAACAAAGGCAGTTAACTTTCTCGGTCATGGGAACCGTACTGAAGAAGCATCCTAGAAGGAAAAAGAAACCTGGGACATTTTGAGATACGCCCTCCTGGCTTCCTTTGAAGTAGAACCTCCTCCCTTCCAGGGTCTTTCTTTCTGAGACAATTGGCCGATCTACCTTGACCCTGAGCTGCTGAAAGGGAAGCAGCTGGCACAGGGCATGCAAACAGCTGCGGGATGGAATGCAGGAGGCCAGGCCAAGGACAGTCAGCCGTGGGGGAGGGACAGGGGACACCACCAAGCACAGCACTGCCCTCCCTGTTCCCTGAGGAAGGAGTTCAGGGGTGAGAGTGCTCTCTCACCAGGCACGGAGCTAAAACCATTCAGTGTTCTGCCTGGACTTTTCTGCAGCTGCTCTTCATGATTACTTCTTAGCAGGGAACTGCTGTGAACACACTCCCCAGAGCAGAAAGTCACATAGAGGGGGCGAGATGGGATTGCAACAAAGTGTTTCCAGCTTTCAGGAGGCAGGAAAGCCCCAAAGATGTTAAGATGCGGCTTTGCCTTTGACCTGAACACACTTTGGGTCCAGTCACTTACTAGCGGTATGATCTTTGCAATCACACCTCTTGGCTCTTTCTCTGTGAAACAGGGTGACAGTAAGATCTACCTCACAGGTTCAGGCAAGAATGAAATATGATGTACATAATGTAGCACTTGCTAAACATTCAACCTTACTATTCATTTTTATGAATATAAAAAATTCATTACCTTGAATGGAATGTATTATGATGTATTAGAACTTTCTAAAGTGTTATGTTTTTATAATAATTTTGTGATTAATTTCTGTCTCTTCAACCAGCCTCATGAGGGTTCAAAAAGAATAATCTCTTTATGATGTTATGTTATGTTGTTCAGTCGCTAAGCTATGTCTGAGTTTTTGTCACTCCATGGACTGTAGCCCACCAGGCTCCTCTGTCCATGGGATTCTCCAGGCAAGAGTACTGGAGTGTGTTGCCATTTCTTGCTCCCCTGGATCTTCCCGACCCAGATATTGAACCTACGTCTCCTGCACTGGCAGGCAGATTCTTTACCACTGAGCCAGAAGGGAAGCCCTTTTTATGGTACAGGGAAGCTTTGATTGACACACTGCTAAAGATACTATACATACGGTTAAAGATATAGAGATCAAATGTCATGAATAAACCATATTTTAATTATTCTAAAGGAGTGACATTACTCAAATAGAGGGCATGTATGTAATGATTAAGAGCAATGGCTTTGGAGTCAGACAGAAGGAAGATCAAATTCAGGCATTTACATTCCCTAGCTTCAGCTTCTTTTCTCTTTAACACTTTCTAAATATTTAATGTCTTTTTTTTAGTAGTACATTTTTCATAACTGAAGTATAGTTGATGTTCAACGTTGTATAAGTTACTGGTGTACAATGTAGAGATTTGTAATTTTTAAAGGTTATACTCATTTATAGTTATTATAATTCCCCGTGTTGTCCAATATAGCCTGTAGCTTATTTTATGCCCAATTGTTTGTACCTCATAATGCCCACCCCCTATGTTGCCCCTCCCTACTCAACTTCTCAATCTGTGTATATGTTCATTCACTCAGTAATTATTTCCTGGGGGCAACTGTATGCCAGGCATTGTTCAAGGAAGGTAGTACCTCCTTGCAGGATTGGGAGGAATGGTGGAACACAGCTGGCCCAGTGCCTGGTGTAACTGGGTGGGACCCCGAGCTGCCCATTTATTGAACACTCCCTGTGATAGAACCGGGGACAGAGATGAGAGACAGAGATGGGGGACATGGTCTCTACCCTTGTGTGTGTATAGTCACAAAGAGAAGACAGACAAATAGAGGACAGCTCGAGGTCCCGTGTGCTCCGTGCAGAGGAACCCAGAGAGTTGAGAAGCACAGAAGTCCCACAGCCAGCTGAGGTCACAAGGAGGGTCAAGGGATCTAGGAGAGAGGAAGTGGCGCCTATTATCCAGTCAGAGCACCTGGTCTCCCCTGCTCCTTCCCTCAGCAGCCTTTGCTGCTGGTAAGAAGTGAGTGAGTTGTACGAAATCCATGGCGTTGACTCTGAGGTTGATGGAATACTGCCGCTCAGTTGGGACTGCCTTCACAAATGATAGGATTCAGAGAGTATAAACTGTCTCAGATCTCTTCGATTCACAGAATGTGGGAGTATGTTTAGCCTCCAGATCCACGAAAAACTAGAGAGCCCTTTTACCTGGGGTTGAAGGGCTGGAAAAAGGCAATCATTTCAGGGCTGAGACTCTGAGAACCTGCGAGTTTGGGGGTAAAGGAAAAGGGCCTGTGGAACAGCTATCCTCGAGGCTTTGTAAGGGGTGATAACAGCTGCTGGAGTGAAACAAAGGATCTCTCCACCCAAACTCAGTCGTTGCTTCCTAGCTTCCCCGTGAGTGTTTCACCAATCTTACCACCAGAGGGCAATGTCATCCCACCACTGGACAACCCCTTTCCACAAGGGCAGGGACTCAGGATTGACAATTAACTTCATTTTAGGATCTTTCCTTTATAAAAGTGTGACTGGAATATATTGCCTTTTATTACCTCTTATAATCATCAAGTTGAAAAATTGTAAAGATAAGAGAGACTGCATGGAAAAAGGCAGAAAATAAAAATGGGTGTTTTAAAAATAACATACTGAAGTCTTACATAGCAATACATAAGGTATATTACTGAATTTTTAGAGTTGTGCAGTTGTTCTCAGCCCATTTTATAGATGAAGAAACTAGTGGTAAGGGCAGGGGTCAGGGGGTGTTAGGTGACTTGTGTGAGGAATACATAGCCAGTAAGACGAATACTTGAATTCAAACTCAGGTCTGTCTGAATTCAAAATACCAGTCTTTTTCCTTTAGGCCACACTACTCAGCTTAAGCAAAGTAATTAACAATATTAGGGTTTATTGAGCATTTACTATCGACTAGGGATGGTTCTAAGCACTTTACTAGTGTTAATTCATTTAACCCTCACTTTAATCCTTATTTAACCCTATGATTTGGTAGATATTGTTATTCCCACTCTACAGAGAGACACACAAGTCACAGAGCTGGTGAGCAGCCAGGACTATATTCTTGTGGGAAGGTGAACCAATGCAACATGCAATGCTTTATCTTTAAACCAAGAATGGCTCATTCTTTCCTTTATCCCTTCTGGATAAAGGAAACGCCTTCCATCATTTCAAAGGTTTTTCAAGATCTTAACACAAAATATATCTCAAATTAGTGTGTACTGATGCGCTGGAGAAACTGTCAGAGACAGATGGTCAAAAAGATCAAAAACAAACAATGAGATGGGTGTTCCTTTAGTAGCCAGATAGTTTTCTACAGAGACCCTAAAAAGAGAGTGGATTCCTAAAGCAAAAGGGAAAAACTAATTTGGGGCTCTAATAATGTGAGAGGGAATTATAATACTGCAGAAATTTTATCCCTTGACCCTCATTTTTGTCTTTTAAGCATATTTCACATTTCCCCATCAAGGCATAATGCCTTTGATATTGCAGTGGACTCAATAATATATATATAATATATATATTGTTTTATAAATATGCTGTAATTTCTCCTATTTCAAAGTTTTTATAAAATATGTAACAAGGCAGCAGGTTATTTCTTTCTTCTAGTTAATTAGACCTTTTTGAATCCGTGCATTGTGACAAAAATACAGCTGAGTCAGTTCACAGTTTGACTGGAAGTAGACCTTAAAAGAATCAAGCCCTTCCCTTTAAAGTACATGAATGTACTTTCCATGGCTTCAGAGGGCCACTAGAGGTGACAGGTCATTTGTCAGAAGTTCATAGGGTCCCTGTGGGCAATAGTAGGATAAAGGCCATGGACATTTGTAAGATTGTCCTCCTGGTGTGTCTTCATTTTCATGGTCCCTTAATACATATTCGATTTGCCCATCTGCCTGGTCAGCTCACAAAAATCAGTCATTCAGTAACTGTATGAGCTGGGTAAGTCATTTAACCTCTCTGTGCCTCAGTGTTCCCATTTGCGAAGCAAGAGAAAAGAACCATGAAGTCTCCATGAGAAATAAATGAGTGGATATGTGTGAAACATTCAGAAGAGGGTCCATTCCAGCACATGGTAGATACTCAATAAAATTGTTAGGTATTGCATTTAAACGTGTCGTTATTATGGGATTCTTTTTCTTAGGAATCTTAGGTCTTGGATAGATAGTGCTGCAAAAGAAAAATCACTGTGGTGGCTTTCTAGCCCAGGGGACTGCGTACTTGTTAACCAGTGTCTCCTTTCTCTCCCATGTCCCTGGCAGAGATTACCTCGGGAACCCTGACTTATGGAGCAAGTGCCAAAAGCCTAGTGACGTGGTTCCCTGGAATCTGACCCTCTTCTCCATCCTGCTGGTCATAGGAGCAGTTCAGATCATTATCTGTGCCATCCAGGTGATCAACGGCCTCCTGGGGACCCTGTGTGGAGACTGCCAGTGCTGTGGCTGCTGCGGGGTAAGCTGAGGCCTTTGGAAAGACAGGCCACCAGCACGAATGGGATGAGGGGGTGGAAAGAGTGGCGGCTGCAGGATCTCCAACCAGGCTGGAAGGGCCAGGCAGCTCCTCTCTCAGCCAGGGGACTCTGCTCTCTATGATGCTATTAATAGTGAACCTAGGCTGAGGCTGACCACAGTTTCAGTCTTACCCACACCTGACCATAGTTCTGAAGGCAAAGGGCTCCACACACATAGGGAAGTTTATGATAATGTCCACATGAAGATTCTCAGGAAGTGGACAACTGTTATAGGAAGACACATCACGGCCTGTTCCCAAATGTTCTTTCCTAACTCAGTCTACACAGTGTGTTAAATTTGTCAAGTAATACATGAAGGGTATTTTCTTCCCCTTGAAAAAGATATGGAAGAGAGTAATTATTCTTATGTGTAATTATTAATAGCATACCTAGGCTGAGGCTGACCACAGTTTCAGTCTTACCCACACCTGACCATAGTTCTGAAGGCAAAGGGCTCCACACACATAGGGAAGTTTATGATAATGTCCACATGAAGATTCTCAGGAAGTGGACAACTGTTATAGGAAGACACATCACGGCCTGTTCCCAAATGTTCTTTCCTAACTCAGTCTACACAGTGTGTTAAATTTGTCAAGTAATACATGAAGGGTATTTTCTTCCCCTTGAAAAAGATATGGAAGAGAGTAATTATTCTTATGTGTAAGAAATATTGGAAATCATTAGGAATTTCCTCTCCAAATATGACTGTAAATTATCAACACGATGAAAAATAAACCTGTGGACAGTAAACCAAGATGATTATTTCAATTACTGAATAAGCCAGATCGGGAAGTTATTTCATACACATGAAGTGATTTTTAAACACAGATTAAAGTATGAGGAAAAAATTAAATAGGACTCAAGTGTTGGGGACTTCTCTGTCAGTCTAGCGGTTAAGACTCTGCGATTCCACCTCAGGAAGCACAAGTCTGATTCCCAGACAGGGAGCTGTCATAAGACCCTGCGTGTGATGTATTGGAGCCAAAAGAAAAAAAAATAAGGTTAGCTAGAACTTCAGAGTTCCCTTATGGGGGAATTATGTAACCAAGTTTAAATACAGGTCTATCTACTTAATATAATATCACACTCAAATTAAAAATGATCCAAATAATTTTTCAAAAAATTCTTATAAGCAATAGATGTATATAAGTCAACAGTTTTGTGTGTGTGTGTGTGTGTGTGTGTGTGTGTGCGCACAGAAATCTAGGGAGGTGTTCAGTTAGGAAATCTGTGCCCGGGCCTTGTTTTTCACCCACCAGTTTCTTCAGATATGTGATTCATATATATCCTCGCAGAGTTTCGTTGCTATTGCTTTCATTTCCTGTACCTTAAAAGGATTTTTTTCAAAACTGTAATAATATTGAAAATGCTTATAATGTTATTTTAAAAGAGCAATATACAAAATATATATACAGAACATACAATTAAATAAATTTTAAAAATCAATATTCTAAATGGGAAAAGAATCTAAAAAAGAATAGTACATGTATATGTATAACTGAATCACCTTGCTATACACCTGAAACTAAGACAACATTGTAAATCAACTATTTGTGTGCGTACGTAGTCGCTCAGTCGTGTCCGACTCTTTGAGACCCCGTGGACTGCAGCCCACCAGGATGCTCTGTCCATGGGGATTCTCCAGGCAAGAATACAGAAATGGGTTGCCATGCCCTCCTCCAGGGGATCTTCCCAACCCAGGGATCGAACCCAGGTCTCACACTGCAGGCAGATTCTTTACCAACTGAACCACCAGAGAAGCCCAACTATACTATACTCCAATATAAAATAAAAATTTAAAAAAAAAAATAAAATAAATGTAAACTCAAACACAATGAGTAGAAAAAAGACCTAAAGAAAATCCAATCAAAATGTTTAATGATAATTATTTGTAGTTAAGAAGACTTTGACTTTTTTCTTCCTTCTGGCTTATATTATTCAAAAATGTTTACAATCATATATTTTGAAATATAAAAAATATTAATAAAAACTTCTTCCCAAAGTCAAGAGTAAAATGCATATATTAAAAATAAATTTCCCTGACTATTGGAGTTTTGTTCTCTAAACTTTCAGTTCTACGGTGTTGTATTTAAATTTTTGGTGTTTAAACACATTTGGGAGAAAAGAAAACTACCAGGTAGAAATCCATCAAAATTATTTCTACAGTAGTGGTTAAGAGTATTGTGCATTTGAATTTTGTAATTTGTCCAACAAGAAGACAAGCTTGCTAAATCAGCTAATTCATCTCAAACACTGATATTTGTTTTTCTGCTTTCACGGAACAAGTTACATTTTTTAGATAGGTAGCAAATTTTCATTGCAAGTATAATTGGAAATACAACTGTTCTTCTAAAGGAAGATAGCAGTTTACTAAATCTGAGGATTATCTATAAATTAAAAACATACCCATAGATCATCAAGCTAAATGAAATAAATCAGACAGAGAAAGATACATACTATATGATATCACTTGCATGTGGAGTCTAAAAAACACAACTATTGAATATAGCAAAAAAGAAGCAGACTCACAGATACAGAGAACAAACTAGGGGTTGGCGGTGGGCAATACAGGGGTGGGGCATGGGAGGCACAGGCTTCAGTGTAAGGTAGGCTGCAACACAGGGAATATAGCCAATGTTTTGTAATAATTGTAAACGCAAGATAACCTTTAAATTTTTATCTAAAATTACAAAACAAAAGAAACCACACCCATAGTTGTAGTCAGTTGAATCTTCAGTGACTGTCATCTATTCAGACTCCATATTTTAGCAATTTTAATGAATAAGTCACCTGATAGTGAAAAGAAAGCTGCTGAACACTCTAGCTGGCACTAGACAATCACAGAGAACGAATTACATCACCAGAATTCCCTTTCCTCCTTCCTTCTCCATCTTTTTATTTGGATAACTTCAAATCTATGTAAAATTTTAAAAAACAATGGTGAACACCTGTGCCTTTTCACCTAGATCCACAGACTGTTAACATTTGCTTGCTCTCTGTCTGTGCCATTGGAAAGTAATTCACAGACATCATGAAACCTTACTCCTAAATATTTCAGTACACATGAGATTGGAAGGGGAAAAAACCAGTGGTCTGCTCAGGATTCCTGTCTTGTGGGCAGCTCGCCTTTTGTACAGCTGTCAGGGTCCCTCCCACAGGAGGAAACGGGGGAATGTTGGGCTCCCAGGTAATCACTCACTTGCTGAGTGAGCTGAGCAAGCTGCCTAGCTTCTAGAAGCTTCTTTCTCCCAGCCACCTCCTGCCTAATTTCCATAGAGAGAGTGCAGATAGAACATCCATCCATTCAGACAGGAAGTATTATTGAGAGGCCCCTGGCCTGGCACAGTCCTTCCATGAGGTAACAGGTGGAAACGTGCCTCAAAACACAAGCTATTGAATGCCAGCTGTGCGGTCTTAGCCAAGTTGCTTGCCCTTAACTGTGTCTTTGCCTATAAAATGTGATTGTTAAACCGACTTCCTAAGGTGCCGCGTGAGCGTCTCACCTGGGGTGATCAATGTGCGTCCAAGTCAGCGCTTCTCTGGTGGCCGAGTGGTTGAGACGCTATGCCACGGCAGGGGTCCAGGGTTCAGTTGCTGGTTGGTGAACTAAGATCTCACATGCCACGTGGCACAGCAGAAAGAAAAACAAAATGCATCCATGTCAGTAATTAGAAGGCTCAGTACACTGTACTGATATTTCCTTAAGAGGATGGAAATCTGTGTAGCAGCCTAAGTCAGAGAAAAGGAACACAGTTCCTGGGTTCCGCCTCCCAGGGTTCTCTGCTTATTAATTCCTGGCTTCTCCATTTATTGACAATGGCTTTAGATACATCACTTGAGCCCTCTGTTCCACTTATTCAAAATGAGTTTTAATAATAAAGTGAAGCTTCCACACTTCTAGCTTAAACATAGGTAAGTGACAAAGATCTGAACCAGTCAGAAAAGTATAGAAAACATTCAGTAAGTGACCAGAGGAGTAATCGAGACTACGGGGGACTTCCCAGGTGGTGCAGTGGTAAAGAATCCCCCAGCCAGTGCAGGAAATACAGAAGTAGGTTCAATCCCTGAGTCGGGAAGATCCCTGGAGAAGCAAATGGTATCACACTCCAGTATTCTTGCCTGGGAAATCCCATGGAGAGAGGAGCCTGGTGAGCTACAGTCCATGGAGTCACAAAGAGTCGGACACAACCGAGCACACAAACAAATTAAGACTAGGAGGGGTGATGGGGAGGGGAAAGTACACACACACATACACAAATGATGTTTAATTAATTAATTTTTTCTATCTTCTAGGGAGATGGGCCAGTCTAAACCTCCATGATGAGCTGTTGTAACTTGATGGCATGTGAGAAGATATATTAAACTTAATTCTTTCCTTCTTGGAGTTGCCAGTCTACCTGCTTCCTAACTGACAAAGCTTAGGCAGGCCAGAGTTATTTCTTCTCCTGTCCAACCAGCTCAGTTCAACTTAGAATTTTATGTTCGTTTCAGATTAAAAAAAAAAAAGTAGTTTGACCACTTCAGGAATATTTATGAGTCTTTCCAATTAGCTTCCTTTTATAATTGAAGAACAGGTTCAAAGCAAATGTTTCATAATTTTTTTTCTCTAAGAATGAAAAATGTATAAGAACACATGTACTGCTGCACTGCTTCTTTGTATATAGAGATGTTAATATCTTTGGAAGTTTTACAGAACTCAAAGGAGTAAATCACATTAAAAATGAGAAGCTACGACCCATTTTTATTTTTAAGATTTATGGGGAAAACAGAATGACTGATATATCATGTCAAGTGAAGTCGCTCAGTTGTGTCTGACTCTTTGCAACCCCATGGACTGCAGCCCACCAGGCTCCTCTGTCCATAGGATTTTCCAGGCAAGAGTACTGGAGTGGGGTATCATAATTTTTATTTATTGCCTTTTGGGCTAGCATGTTTGAATTACTTGTGACTGATCTTTTGAGCTTGACATCATTTACTAGGGTTTCCTTATGTATTAAATTAAAATCAGAATTCAAAGGTGATATAATAAAGATTGTGTGTTTGCGAGGGAGGGGCAAAAGATTAAATGAAAATTCATGTTTTCTACAAATGCTTCCTTTGAGCAAACAAAAGCAATATTTTTTAAAAATTGCTTTGGGTAATCATTTTGTCAGCCTATGGCCCAGGATTAAGGTAATAGATTTGTATGATCAGCTCTACATGTTATATTAGGACATTAGCTTTGGTCTTATGAATCAGGCAATAATATAGAATCAAATTCATTACACTGATTGGAGTTCAAACCCCATCTATCCACATGTCAGCTTGGGGGTCCTGGGAAAGTTACTTTCTAAACTTCAGTTCCTCTGTCTGTATAAAGAACTACTGAAAAGCAATCAATCATCCAAGAAATGTTGAAGTCCCTCAAGGGGAAACAAATCGATCCGTGTGATTGTCCACATTACTGATGTATAATAAGGAGGATTCTCAAGGTTGACATAAGCTAGCATCTCACTTCTGCACCTGCCAAGCTAATGGGCAGCACTATATAAGTTAGGCACACCAAAAACTGGGTTTCTCAGAGTCACCAAAAAGACAGTTACTAATCATAGTGCTGGCCACTCGGGGCTGGGCACTGAAGACTCGACATGCTAGGATTTTGCCCTCACTGTAGTGAGAACTCTGAGGCCGGGGTGCACCTGGCACTAGCCAAGTTGAAGGAAGAAAGGCAGGCAGACAGACAAGTAAGATCTCATTTGATGGGGGTGGGGGTGGGGGGGCATGAGTACTTCCCTGGTGGCTCAGTAGTTAAGACTGCCTTCCAATGCAGAGAGTGCAGGCTCAACCCCTGGTTGGGGAGCTAGCATCCCACACGCCTTATCCCCAAAACTCAGAACATAAAAAACAGCAGAAGCAATACTGTAACAAATTCAATAAAGACTTTAAAAATGGTCCACATTAAAAAATCTTTGAAAAAAGATCTGTAGGGGGAACTATGAATGAAAACACTCACACGCTTACACGCAATATGTTTCAAATCAGTTTAGACCATTGGTTTTCCAACATGGCGGACCATTAGAATAGCCTAGGAAATGTTCTGAAATTACGATTCCTGAACCCCAGCTTAGAACTATTACATCTGAAAGTCTAAGCATGAGGCATTAAAGTTTTTCTTTTTTTTTTTTCATTCTGTGCTCACCAAGTGATGCTAAAATCCAGCCTCTTTGAGCAACCATTGATTGAGATCACAGGCTTGTGGGCATCAAGGATAACAATGGGTTGGACCCTGTGACAGCCTGTCGGGAGCTCACACTTTACTGATGAATATTAATTAATGGAGCGCATGCTAAACCCTAAAGTGACAGAGGTATCTATGGAGGATATTCATCTAAAAAGTGAAATAGAACAAATAAACAAAGAGAAAGAACAGATGAAAGATGAGGAGGAGGAGGAGCAAAAAGGAAAGAATAGGCCCAGGGTTTAGAAAAATTCATAGGAGAACCATTGAGGTTGGCCCCAGGAAAGAAAAAAATCTGCCTTTCTACAAAATTACATTATCATGTGTTAAAAATACTAATTTGTTGATGTCCACCTTAACCCATGTCAGTCATGGTTCAATCAGAGATTAAAGATCTCTGTGTGTATAAATTATAAGGATTTTCCTTTACTAATTGTGGGAGCTAGGTAAGCATTCTCTGATAGACCAGGGGTCCCGAAGCTCCAAGATCTAATGCCTGATGATCTGAGATGAACCTGATGCAAAAATAAGAGAAATAAACCACACAATAAATGTAATGCCCTTGAATCATCCTGAAGCTACCCCCACCTATCTTGGCCCGTGGAAAAATCGTCTTCCACAAAGCGAGCCCCTGATGTAAAAATGGTTGAGGACCACTGTTTCCACTCTTGTCTCGGTGTCTGATGCTGGGGCTTAAAGTCCACAGGGCAGAATCTGCGAGGAAAGGTGGATGTAAGGTGTGAGAGAGCGTGAACAAGCTGGACCCCACAGCACGAGCTGAAGCCCACGAGGAGGCACTGAGACCCGCGGCAGTTCTCACTGCCTCTGGCTTCAGTGGAATGGTATCTGGTGGAAGCTGGAACCAGGAGGGATAAACACACTGGGTTTGGTGGGCCCAGGGGTCAGAAGAGCTATTGATCTCAGGAGAGGTGAGCAGATGTAGACCCTTGTGTCAACGACAGTGTACAGGAGCCCCAGGGTGCTGCTGCTTCTTGTCTGCCCTCCAGGGCTGGCAGGAATCGCTCTTGTGGTCCACCCTATTGGAAACATAACTTTGGGGCATGCAGCTTGCCCTAGCCATGCTAACATTACAAAGCCACCACACTCAGATGGGAGAAGGGATTTTTTTTTTTTAACTTCCTTGACTATGTATATCAGACATCCCCAATCTCCAGGCTTCAGACCAATACCTCCTATCAGATCAGCGGCGGCATTAGATTAGAAATAAAGTGCTCAATAAATGTAATGAGCTTGAGTCATCCTGAAACCATCCCTTGCCCCCTGGTTTGTGAAAACATTGTCTTCCATGAAACGTCCCTTGTGCCAAAAACGGCTGAGGACGGCCAGTGTACATGTCCTATTTCTTAGGGTAGATCAGGGCTTCTCAGCCTCCATCGTGAGACATTTGGGCGAGACGATTCTTCGGTGTGCGGAGAGCTGTCCAGTGCGCTATAGGGTGTCTGGCAGCAGCCTTGGCTTCTTCTTACCAGGTGCTAGTAACAACCTCTCCTTCTCAGTTGTGACAATCAAAAATATCCCCAGACGTTGGTAAGTGTCCCTGGGAGGAGCTGGGAGGGCGCAGATTCACCCGTGTTGAGAATCATTCATCTGCTGCTTGAGGAGAAGAGCCATAGTTCTTTCTCCTGGAAACCAACTCAGTGTTTACACACACAATATGCTCAGTGACTGCTTGATCCTCTCGTAAGTCTATAAACAAGTGTTGGCCCATCAGGTGACACGCATACATTGAAAAGGAGATACACTGCTCCTTAAACATTCTGACTTCAGAGCACTGCTTAAAAAAAAATTATTATGCAGTTTTCACTGTGCTGAGTTTTCCTTGCTACTCGAGGGTTTTTCACTAGTTTCGACAAGAGGGGACGACTCTCTAGGGGCTGTGTGTGGGCTTCTCATTGCCGTGGCTCCTCTTGTTGCGGAGTACACTCTCTAGGGCGAGAGGGCTTCCGTAGTTGTGGTGTGTGGGCTCAGCAGTTTTAGCCCCTGGGACCAAGAGCACAGACTCAGTAGTTGTGGCACACGAGCTTAGTTGCTCCATAGCACGTGGGGTCTTCCCTGATTAGGGATCAAACCCTTGTCTCCTGCAGTGGCAGGCGGAGTCTTTTATGTAATGAGCTTGAGTCATCCTGAAACCATCCCTTGCCCCCTGGTTTGTGAAAACATTGTCTTCCATGAAACGTCCCTTGTGCCAAAAACGGCTGAGGACGGCCAGTGTACATGTCCTATTTCTTAGGGTAGATCAGGGCTTCTCAGCCTCCATCGTGGACATTTGGGCGAGACGATTCTTCGGTGTGCGGAGAGCTGTCCAGTGCGCTATAGGGTGTCTGGCAGCAGCCTTGGCTTCTTCTTACCAGGTGCTAGTAACAACCTCTCCTTCTCAGTTGTGACAATCAAAAATATCCCCAGACGTTGGTAAGTGTCCCTGGGAGGAGCTGGGAGGGCGCAGATTCACCCGTGTTGAGAATCATTCATCTGCTGCTTGAGGAGAAGAGCCATAGTTCTTTCTCCTGGAAACCAACTCAGTGTTTACACACACAATATGCTCAGTGACTGCTTGATCCTCTCGTAAGTCTATAAACAAGTGTTGGCCCATCAGGTGACACGCATACATTGAAAAGGAGATACACTGCTCCTTAAACATTCTGACTTCAGAGCACTGCTTAAAAAAAAATTATTATGCAGTTTTCACTGTGCTGAGTTTTCCTTGCTACTCGAGGGTTTTTCACTAGTTTCGACAAGAGGGGACGACTCTCTAGGGGCTGTGTGTGGGCTTCTCATTGCCGTGGCTCCTCTTGTTGCGGAGTACACTCTCTAGGGCGAGAGGGCTTCCGTAGTTGTGGTGTGTGGGCTCAGCAGTTTTAGCCCCTGGGACCAAGAGCACAGACTCAGTAGTTGTGGCACACGAGCTTAGTTGCTCCATAGCACGTGGGGTCTTCCCTGATTAGGGATCAAACCCTTGTCTCCTGCAGTGGCAGGCGGAGTCTTTACCTCTGAGCCACCAGGAAAGGCCTTGAGCACTGCTTTCTTGGTCTAAATATGCTCCCAGGTGATCTTCACTGCTGTGGTTTCATGACAATGCCCTTGACCTCCACGTCTTTTTCTCCAGTCCAGACCACTGCCTTGCCTGCTAAATGTCTGTTTTTTAATTTCTCATTGGTATCTCAAAGCAATATTTCTAAGCTGAACTCTCCCAGTCCTTTCATACAGGCTTGTCCTGAAATCTTTGTCTTAGTTGGGAGAAGGGAATGGTTTTTTTAATTTTTTTTTTTTTTTTTTTTTTTTTTTGATAGTAGTTGTGGCACACGAGCTTAGTTGCTCCATAGCACGTGGGGTCTTCCCTGATTAGGGATCAAACCCTTGTCTCCTGCAGTGGCAGGCGGAGTCTTTACCTCTGAGCCACCAGGAAAGGCCTTGAGCACTGCTTTCTTGGTCTAAATATGCTCCCAGGTGATCTTCACTGCTGTGGTTTCATGACAATGCCCTTGACCTCCACGTCTTTTTCTCCAGTCCAGACCACTGCCTTGCCTGCTAAATGTCTGTTTTTTAATTTCTCATTGGTATCTCAAAGCAATATTTCTAAGCTGAACTCTCCCAGTCCTTTCATACAGGCTTGTCCTGAAATCTTTGTCTTAGTTGGGAGAAGGGAATGGTTTTTTTAATTTTTTTTTTTTTTTTTTTTTTGCAGTCGTCATCTATATTGGGCAGACACAGAAATGTAGGAGTGAGCCACGACATGTCCTAAACACAAAGTTTAGCTTGCCCCTGTCCTATCTATGCTTCCCAGGTGGCGCTTCTGCACCTGCCAATGCAGAAGATGTTAGAGATGTAGGTTCAATCCCTGGGTCAGGAAGATCCCCTGGAGAAAGGAATGGCAACCCACTCCAGTATTCTCGCCTGGAGAATCCTATGGGCAGAGGAGCCTGGCGGGCTGCAGTCCACAGGGTCACAAAGAGTCGGACACGGCTGAGCGTGCCTGCAGGCCCTTTCCACGGCTCCCATCACTGAATGCCCACTGGCTTCTGTCCTTGCTCTGCCCAAAACAGGGATCCAGTAACTGCCTGATGGGCACCCCCACACTCTTTGAAACCCTGGCTTTGTATGTTGTATTCTGTCTGCCTGGGAACACTCTTTCTCTATTATTCATCAGGGTAACAGCTTCTTCAAGACTCCACTCAGTTCTCATCTTGTTCTTCCTACATCACTGTACCTCCAGCTAAGTCACAAGCACTCTATATTCTCCCATGACATCCTGTATATATGAGGATGATTGCCCTTTGCAGGTTATATCACGTAACACTTCCTTCTTTCCCTCTGGACTGAGAACTCCTCGAACTCAGAAACTCTGTCTCAGTGTTTGTACCTCTTCCCAGCACTGAGCCTGGAACATAGTATTGGCTGGGCCAAAAAGTTTGTTTGGATTTTTCTGTGGGCTGTTATGGAAAAACCCAAATGAACTTCTTGGCCAAAACAATAAATACTCACGGAATGGGCTATTACCCTGGTTATGGCTCCATGACTAAAATTATTCTCCTCAAAGGAAAGAAAAAGCTCTTCTCTAGCATTTTAGAGTCAAGCATTTGTAACAAAAAAAGAAAAAAGAAAAAAAGAACTTGGCATTCATACATGCCCAGAAATCTTGGCAAGTGATATACATGGAGAATTTACTTGATCTTCCAAACAGCCGGCCGGTGTTCACAACTGCCCATAGCTTACCCACTGCTTTGTCTTGACGGAGCTTTAATGAGGGTCTTCTCCCCACAGGACCATGAACTCTGCTTGCTTCAAGCATGAGCAACCACGACAGCATTCCTTCTTCAGCGTATCTGGGAAATGGGCTGCCCTAGGTAGACACTGTTACTGTCAGATCCCAGCCATCATGCACCCTTGCTCACCTAACTTCCGATTGCTACAAAGGTCTGCTTACCCTTCCCATAAAGGAAAGGCCTTTTAAATTTATTTCTGAGATGCCTACATATTTCTGAAATTGGAGATTCTCCCATTGCAATAGTCTTTTTGAATAGTTTCCCTTTTCTAAGTCTGGGTTTGTTTATTTGATTCAACTCTATGATAAAGAAACTACAATTAGCCCATTTTGTAGGAGACTAAAGTGAAGCTTAGAAGAAAAACAAACAAACAAATTCCCCAGAACCTCATAAAAAGCAAGTAGGAAATCCAGGATCTAAGCCCAGAGAGTCTGACTATTTGAGGGTGAGAATCTCTACACTCTCAGCCACTGAGCTCTTTACCCTCCTAATTCTTCTAAAAGCATCTAGGAAGGGATGCTTTGTCATGTTGAAGTTCCACTGTAAAACTGAAAATACTAAAATATTGTTATTTTTTTTAAGTCATGGGAACTTTCCTGGTGGTTCAGTGGCTAAGACTCCATACTCCCAATAAAGGGGTTTGACCCCTAATCAAGGGACTGGATTCCACATACCACAACCAAGAGTTTGCATGTTACAACTAAAGATATCTCTGGCCACAACTAAAACCCAGCACAGCCAAAGAAATAATTTTTTAAAAATAAATGAATCAAAAAATTTTAAATAAATAGCCACAATATACTGCTCACTATTTCATTCTAAACTAAATTAGTGAAAACTGTTAAACCACAATAATCAGAGTCATTATTTTTATATAATCTTTCAAAGCACCTATATACAGACATCCACCCACAGAGTCCCCCTGGTTGCTCACTTCTGTATGTTTTATTTCTCAATTATTCCTATTTAATGAGTTTCTTCTCTCAGTGTAGAAGAAGCTGGAATGCACAAGCAGAATTCTATAACCCTCAGGGTTAAAAAAGAAGAAAGAAAGAAAGAAAGAAAAAAGAAAAGGAAGAAGGGGAGGAATGGAAAAGAACAAAAGAAAGAGAAAAGAAAGGTGGGATCCTAAGCAATCTGCCCCCAGGCCTGCCACCAACTAGGAGTCAGTATTTGCAGAACATGGACTCTGGGGCAGACATTGGTCTTGATGGGCATCAAACCGATTTAATAGTCACAGTCTGCTCATCAGAGGTAGTTGTGATATTATCACCCTTGAGTGAGGAGTGAGGAAACTGAAGCATGAAGAGAATAAGCACAAGCCCCAAGGTCACAGAAGGAGCTCAGGGCAGTGCTGGCATTAAACCCAGGACACCTGGCTTCAAGCCTGAGCTTCCCCTGACCAGGACCAAGCTCTCTTGCTCGGTACCCCCACGTGTCAACACCAGGATCACCCTCTCCCTACACTACAGCCCGCTGCTTCCCACCAGCCAGGCATAGGTTAAGCTCATTCCCAAGAAAACACGAGCTGAGTTGAATGCAAATGAGCAGTAGGCACCACAAACAGTGAGCTAAAGAGGAAAAAACTCTCAGAGCTGATATCAAAGATCTGCTTCAGAAAATACTGAGATCTGGGTCACTGCTGAACACACGCATCTTCGTGTCCAGGCTTCCTCAGGAGAGCCTGGGTTTGCTGTTCCAGTGTGTGGCCATTCCTGGAACAGAGACCCGTGGAGAGCTGAATGCTGCCTGAGACTCTCAGTAACTCTGTGGTCTTGGGAAAGCTCCTCAGTCTCCAGGTCTTGGTTTCCTCACTGGTAAGTGTAAGCGATGAGTCAGACCTTTCCAGGTTCCTTTCTAGGAGGAACTAGTGTGCTCAAGTTTGGGGTTGTCAGAAATAGTCTGGCTTGTTATAATCTGGGTCTACAGAGCTTAGCTTCTTTGGCTGTTGTTCTTCAGTCACTATATCGTGTCCATCTCTTTACAACACCATGGACTGCAGCCTGCCAGGCTTCCCTGTCCTGAAGTATCTCCTGGATTTGCTCAAACTCATGTCCATTGAGTTGGTGAAGCCACTCAACCACCTCATCCTCTGCTGCTCCCTTCTCCTGCCCTCAGTCTTTCCCACATCAGGGTCTTTTCCAATGACTTGATTTCCTTAGGATTGACTGGTTTGATCTCCTTGCTGTCCAAGTCTCAAGGGTCTTCTCCAATACTACAGTTGAAAAGCATCAGTTCTTCAGTACTCAGCCTTCTTTATGGTCCAGCTCTCACATCCATGACTACTGGAAAAACCATAGCTTTGACTATATGGACCTTTGTCAGCAAAGTGATGTCTCTGCTTTTTAATACATTGTCCAGGTTTGTCATGGTTTTCCTTCCAAGGAGCAGGCGTCTTTTAATTTCATGGCTGCAGTCACCATCCCCAGTGATTCTGGACACCAAGAAAATAAAATCTCCAACTCCTTTAGAGAATTTTTAAAAATCCAAAATTCCAAGAATGACCTTATGTTACTGGAGGAAGGATGGGGGATGGGATACTTAGGGAGTCTGGGGTGGACATGTACACACTGCTACATTTAAAATGGATAATCAACAAGGACCTACTGTATAGAGCATGGAACTCTGCTTAATGTTATGTGGCAGCCTGGATGGGAGGGAATTTGGGGGGAAGAATGGATACATGAGTATGTCTGGCTGGGTCACCTCGCTGTCCACCTGAAACTGTCACAACATTGTTTGTTGGGGATTTCCCTGGTGGTATGGGTTTTCCTGGTAGCTCAATTGGTAAGGAATCTGCCTTCAATGCAGGAGACCCCAGTTTGATTCCTGGGTCAGGAGGATCCCCTGGAGAAGAGACAGGCTACCCACTCCAGTATTTTGGGGCTTCCCTTGTGTGGCTCAGCTGGTAAAGAATCCACCTACAATGCAGGAGACCTGGGTTCAATTCCTGGGTTGGGAAGATCCCCTGGAGAAGGGAAAGGCTACCCACTCCAGTATTCTTGTCTGGAGAATTCCATGGGCTGTATAGTCCATGAGGTCACAAAGAGTCGGATGTGGCTGAGTGGCTTTCACTTTCACTTTTCTCTGGTGGTACAGTGGCTAAAACGATGCATTCCCAATACATGGGACCCAGGTTCAATCCTTGGTCAGGGAACTAAATCCCACACTCTGAGCTAAGAATTTGCATGCCACAACTAAGACCCAGCACAGCAAATTAAATGAATACATATATTTTTAAATAAACTATTGTTTGTTAATCGGCTATACCTCAATACAAAATAAGAAGTAAAAAAAAAAAAATAATAAAAACTTTAAGAAAAGGAAAAAAACTAATCCCCATATCCAGGCCTCACCTCCAGAGATACTGATTTAATTAAATTGGATTGCTGTCCATGAATCAGTGCTTTCTCTCTCTCGCTCTCTTTTTTTTTAAACTCACCAGGAGAGTCTTATAAGGAGGCACGTTTGAGAACCAATAGTTTTCAAACTTGAGTATTCACTAAAAATACCTGGAGGGCTTATTCCCAACCAAAAGTTTGATTCTGTAGGCTTTAAGGGTGGAGTATTTCTAGTAAATTCCCAGAAAATGCTGACACTGTTGTCTCAGAGTCCACATTCTGCGAACTCCAGACTTTCACACCCTCTGAAATGGTGTCTGTGGGAAGATGAGTAAATTTCTTTCCCTCCCATCCTAGGGAGGGTTCATAGGGTTCATCAAATTCTTAAAGAGACTCATGACCTCAAAAGATGAAGAGCCAAATTTAGAGTCTAATGGCGAATTTAAAGCTTTTTGTAGGCCAGGTTTAATAGCAGATGAGTTTTGATTTGTTCAGACTTGACGTAGTCCCAGAGGGTGAGTGTGTGTGTGTATGTGTCTGTGTGTGTGAAGTACTTGGGTGTTGCTACCATGCCAACACACCAAGCAGTTCACACTCAGCTTCCCACCCAAAAGTTGTATTCACGCTTTCAGGTTGGGGAAGACAGTAACCATGACAACTTCCCGCAGCACCACATGGGAATCTGAGAGGGAAGGTGGGTGGGGGAAATATCCCCAATGACTCTTTGGAAGCAGAAACAAAATTTCTGCAGATAATCATGCTGCCTCATGCCCACTGATGTTGGGGCCCTAAACTTGAGAAAATGAATATTGTGCCATCACAATCAGCCTGAAGATCAATGAAACAACATTTCATCAGCATGAATTATCCTTATCCTCTTATCCAAAATGTGGCATGGGAAGTTCATTTATAAAATTTAATGTGTATGCTTTTCAACCTTCCAAAATGTCTATTTTTGTGACATGTTTTATGAGTACAAGATATGTTAGGACAGCCATGTGCTGTGCCGTGCTAGGTCACTTGAGTTGTGCCTGACTCTTTGTGAGCCTATGGACTGTAGCCCCCCAGGCTCCTCTGTCCTTGGATTCTCCATGCCCTCCTCCAGGGAATCTTCCCCATGCAGGAATCGAACTCACTCTCTTATGTCTCCTGCGCTGGCAGGCAGGTTCTTTATTGCTAATGCCACCTGGGAAGTCCCTGGGACATCCATCTCTGTATATAATTTATAAAGAAATGAGCAGGCAAGCATGTATACCTTGGGGGATCCATGACAGAAAAGTTTAGAGACTACTCATCAGATGTGTGGGCTTCCCTGACGGCTCAAACGGTAAAGAATCTGCCTGCAATGCGAGAGAACTGGATTTGATCCCTGGGTTGGGAAGACTCGCTAGAGGAGAGGATGGCAGCCCACTCCAGTATTCTTGCCTGGAGAATCCCCACGGACAGAGGAGCCTGGCGGGCTACAGCCTGTGGGGTTGCAAAGAGTCAGACATGACTAAGCACAGCACACATTCACATTCATCATGTGTGGTGGGTCTCAAACTTGAAAGTGCACCAGAATGACCTAGAAGTTTCCTAAATAAATACAGATTCCCAGTCCTCAGCCTCATTCAGATTTAGGAAATTCTCATTCTATTCTGATGTTTTAGGATAATCTGAAGCATGTGACCCATTGACTCCACTGTGAACCTTGCTCTGAGAATGTCTTATTTTTTCCTTTTTTTTCTTAAAAATAACTTTATTCTCCCTCAAAAGCTATAGATCTCCCTGTCAAGAGATATATAGGCGAATGCAAGGAAGGTAACAAAATATCAGCTTGTCCTTCTGGTTCCCCCTCCCTCGCTTGGCTCTGGTCACATCCTGACAAAGCCATTTGCTGCCCTCTAACGGCAGCTCAGCCTAACTGCTCACAGCAGATAATTTCTCAGTGGGCAGTTGTATTGTAAAGAATACAATTGTAAAGTAATTAGCGTCCAATTAAAATAAATAAATTTATATTAAAAAAAATGTTGGAAACTTCAAAAAAAAAAGAATACAATTTTCCTCTGATACCTCCCCCACTGAGGAACATTTTCCAAAAGCTTATTTAATTCAAGCGTGAAAGTGCAAGCCAACAAGTCAATCAAAGATGGTGCCATCCTCAGCAAGGGTTGTGGTGTGAAAAACAAGTTCTCTTAAAGATATTCATTCATTCAACAGATATTTTTGAAAATACTTTTGAACAGTGTACCAGGTATTGTTCAAGGTGCTAGATGCTGCTGCTGCTGCTGCTAAGTCACTTCAGTCGTGTCCGACTCTACACGACCCCATAGACTGCAGCCCACCAGGCTCCCCTGTCCCTGGGATTCTCCAGGCAAGAACACTGGCGTGGGTTGCCATTGCCTTCTCCAGCTAGGTGCTAAAGAAACAAAAATATCTTCTCTCACAGCACTGACAGGTTAATGGGGAGAGACAATGACATTATATTGTTAGGTGGTGGTGAGTGCTATGGAGAAAAACATGGCCTGGGAAGAAGAGAAGAAAAAGCTTACGGAAAAAGGAGGGAAATGATCATTTACTGACCACCTTTGAATTACTGAATGTTCTACATAAGTCATTTCCCTTGAGCTTCATCACTCTCTCATTGTAACCCTCCTTTTTAAAAAAGTTGTAGCAGCCCAATTTACATGTAAAGAAACTGAAGTCCCACAACAGTAGAGACACAGCTGAAGCCACGATGTTAATTAACAGTGGGATGGCACTGACCTTCCTCACTGCTGTGGGAACAAAGCCCACAGCAGATTTGTAAAGGAGACTGTCCACAACTGCCCTTCCTCAACTCACACACCCACCTTCTCCAGGACCTGTAATGCCGCACAGAATGTGCTGGACTCCCCTTTCTCCCTTCAGCTTTCGCTTGTTCTCACTCTGAAACTCTTATTTCACTCTGTGCTAATTCCATAAATGGATTCTCTTGCTAGAGTGCGAGAGTTGTGTGACTGCTAATCTCTGCTAATCCCATAAATTAATTTTTTCCATTTATAGTTTAATTAGTCACATCATCATTACCCAGGTAAGATATCTGACGGGAACCCAGGACTGCCCTGGTGTCTCAGATAGTGAAGACTGCCTACAATGCGGGAAACCTGGGTTCGATCCCTGGGTTGGAAAGATCCCCTGGAGAAGGGAAAGGCTACCCACTCCAGTATTCTTGCCTGGAAAATCCCATTAACAGAGGAGCCTGGTTCATGGGTTCTCCAAGAGTCAGACATGACTGAGCAACTAAGCACAAGCTTTTCAAAAGACGGCCTATAGGAAAACGTTGCAGGCTCAGGTCAACAGAAGGGCTCCAGAGAACCAGTGAGCCATCTATGAGCCAGTAACAGAGTGTGTGAGCAGCTTCCTGTGAACATCTAAAGCGTTGGTCAGTTTCCTAAAGCCTCCAGAGACCGTGCAAAAGTAAAATGTGTTGGTTGCTTGTTTCGGTAAATCTTGAAATCTGGGGACATTACACAGAAAATTTTAAGGAATTCTTCTTTGAGGACCTGAGTGTCCCAGACCTTCTGAAACATCCCTGGAATAAATTCATTCTGTTTTAAGGGCAGAATTCATACAACCATCTCACACCAATGACCAGAATCTCATCTTAGAAATCTTCTGAATATGACCTAATATATCTGATCTTGATTCTATATTTATTTTAATATATCACATATATTTAACTATTTTGGGGAGCAAAACTCCATGGACACGAGTTTGAGCAATCTCCGGGAGTTGGTGATGGGCAGAGAAGCCTGGCATGTCGCACGCAGTCCATGGTGTTGCAAAGAGTCAGGAGTGACTGAGCAACTGAACTGAACTTTCATATGTGCTCTCAATGGAAGTCAATTACATTTGCAGAAGCTTTGATGGTCACACAATATTTAAACATAATGTAAAAAAAGAAAAAAAACCCACAGTGCTCCAGGGAAAAACCCAAAATACAGTGGTCATAGTTTTTCATGGGGAATGCCAATATATGAATTTTTAATAGATTGCATCCTTAAAAAAGAATAAAAGAAACAAGTATACTATAAATGCTCAAGTCCTAGCTCTCAACCAGTTGGGCTGCAATGCCTGTCAGATTTACTCACCAGCTAGATCAATCCACTGCATGAACAATGTGGTTGGCTGCAATGCTGTCATCCCTTTGACTCAGTTCAGTTCGGTTCAGTCGCTCAGTCACGTCCGACTCTTTGAGACCCCATGAACCACAGCATGCCAGGCCTCCCTGTCCATCACCAACTGCCAGAGTCCACCCAAACTCATGTCCATCAAGTCAGTGATGCCATCCAACCATCTCACTCTCTGTTGTCCCCTTCTCCTCCTGCCCTCAATCTTTCCCAGCACCAGGGTCTTTTCAAATGAGTCAGCTCTTCACATCAGGTGGTCAAAGTACTGTAGTTTCAGCTTCAGCATCAGTCCTTTCAATGAACACCCAAGACTGATCTCTTTTAGGATGAACTTGTTGGATCTCCTTGCAGTTCAAGGGACTCTCAAGAGTCTTCTCCAACACCACAGTTCAAAAGCATCAACTCTTTGCCGCTCAGCTTTCTTTACAGTCCAACTCTCACATCCATACATGACCACTGGAAAAACCATAGCCTTAACTAGATGGACCTTTGTTGGCAAAGTAATGTCTCTGCTTTTCAATATGCTGTCTAGATTGATCATAACTTTCCTTCCAAGGAGTAAAGTGAGTGAGTGAAGTCGCTCAGTCGTGTCCGACTCTTTGCGACCCCATGGACTGTAGCCCACCAGGATCCTCCGTCCATGGGATTCTCCAGGCAAGAATACTGGAGTGGGTTGCCATTTCCTTCTCCAAGGAGTAAGCGTCTTTTAATTTCATGGCTGCAATCATGATCTGCAATGATTTTGGAGCCCAGAAAAATAAAGTCAGCCACTGTTTCCCCATCTATTTGATTGATTTGACAGATTTGTTTAAGCAACTAAATTGTCTAGGAAGTTCCTTTTCCCCATATTTTGCAACTGCTTCTCTCTGTGTGTCCCCTCTGACAGTACTCACTTCCTGAGGAATACAGTGTGCCCAAATATTAATTCACTCAACAAACATTTACTGTTTGGTCATCCATATGTTCTGAACATTGCCCTAGAGACTCGGGATATAGCGGTCAACAAAACAGACCAGGCTGCCAGCTTCGTGTAAGTTACAAAGTGTTTTTATCAGTTCACCCTGCTGCCAACGGGACACTGCCTTCCCACTTTTCCACATTCTAGCTGACCCTTGGTGTTATAAGTCTTTTGGAATTTGCAGTTTGATATTAGTGAAATGTTGTGTTACTACTATCTCATTTCCATTTTCCTGATTAGTAACAAGGTTGGGGAATTATTTGGCACCTAGTTTTCCATTCTGTAAAATTTCAGTACATATCCTTACCCCACATTTCCATTGGATTGTTTTTTTGATAGATTTGCAAGAGTTGGCTGTGTATTCTGGATACTAACTTAGATCTGGTTTCCAGAAGCAGATCTTAATATAAGGCTTCATGTACAGATGGTATACTAAGGGAGCATTGTTTAAGAAAAGGATTTATTAAGGAAGTGGATATTTAGAGGAGAAACTGGCTGGCAAGAGTCGAGGAAGCAGCCCTGGAAAAGGGAAGAAATAGGAAATGTGCTGTCAGGTAATATCCCACAGAAGGTAGTCTCTGCCCGATCCCACAGGGGACTCTGTAATGTGAGTTAAGGCCCACCTGTCATTGGACAAAGTCACGTCCTAGGATGTAAATTCTTATGATTTCCAGCTCTGTTGTGTATGGGGGCAAAGTGATCCTAACAATCCTTTTTAAAGAGCCACAGTTGTTAGCTTTTGGAAGTGAAAATACACCATCATGGAGGTGAAACGTGAAAGTGTTAGTCATTCAGTTGTGTCCGACTCTTCATGACCCAGTGGACCGTAGCCCACCAGGCTCCTCTGTCCATGGACTTCTCCAGGAAAGAATACTGGAACGGGTTGCCATTTCACAAAAGGTAATCTGGGTAACTGAGGACTGACATCACCCACCATAGACAATAATCTTACAAAAAGATCAACTTCACTATTAATTCAAGAGTTATAAACTATAATAGTAAGCTATTTTCTATATATCATATTTGCAAAGTTAGTCAAAATTCTTACTTCACACAGAGAAAAATTATTTAACCATGTGAGGTGATGCACGTGTTAACTAATCTTGTGGTGATCATTTTGCATTATATACATGCTTCAAATCACTATGTTGCATACCTTACATTTATACATGATGTCAATTATATCTCAATAAAGCTGAAAAAAATCAGAAAGAGAAGCTAATTTGTTTTGTATACTATTGATAGAAATAGAAAAAATATTTTTCATTCAATTTTTGAACTTCATATATTCCACATATATTCATCAACATTTCGTGGGATGTATACGAGGTGGGGGGGGGGACAAAAAAAGTCAATGTTCATACAAATCAAATTTGACTTTCTTTTTTTGAGACTGTATGTTTGTAGCCTCAAACTGGCAAAACAAGAAAAACAACAAAAGTTAGGCAATATCCAGCTCTAGGCTGGCAATGGTGAAACAGGCCTTTGCATACACTGTTCTTTTTTTTATTTTTATTTATTTATTTATTTTTTTTTTTGGTTTAATGTTTTATTCCATTTCACAGTACTGTATTGGTTCTGCCATACATTGACATGAATCAGCCACAGGTGTACATGATCTCCCCATGCTAAAGCCCCCTCCCATACACTGTTCTTAGAAGTATAAATTGGCATGGACCTGTTTTTAAAATTGTAGCCTCAAACTGGCAAAACAAGAAAAACAACAAAAGTTAGGCAATATCCAGCTCTAGGCTGGCAATGGTGAAACAGGCCTTTGCATACACTGTTCTTTTTTTTATTTTTATTTATTTATTTATTTATTTTTGGTTTAATGTTTTATTCCATTTCACAGTACTGTATTGGTTCTGCCATACATTGACATGAATCAGCCACAGGTGTACATGATCTCCCCATGCTAAAGCCCCCTCCCATACACTGTTCTTAGAAGTATAAATTGGCATGGACCTGTTTTTAAAATATTTGACAGAATCTACCATGATTTAAGATCACATATCTTTTGATATAGTGATTTCTTTCTGAGGAATTTATCTTCTAGACATACTCATACAAGAACAAACTGTTGGGACTAGTGGTCCAGTGGCTGAGACTTTGCACACCCAATGCAGGGGGCCAGATCCCAAATGTTGCAGCTGAAGATCCTGCATGCCACAAATAAGACCCAGTGCAGCCAAAATAAATAAATATCAAAAGGACAAACTGCTACATCCAGTACTATATTAAGGGCAAAACCTGAAAACAACCAACTGACTACCAAGAGGGGACACCCGTGCAAAAGGATATTACTTATTGTTAAATATAATATAATACACATGTACTGGCATGGAAGGACAATCTTGAGCTTTTGGATATATTTCTCGCTTACTATGTACCCTTATAAAAATTATTTTACTCTCTAAGCCTCAGTTTCTTCATCTGTAAAATGAAGACAGTATTGAAATAATAGTGTTGATGTGCAGATTAAATTAGATAATTCATATCAAATGTTTTGTAGAGTGTCTGTCACTTAGTAAATGTTCAATATGTATTGGTAATATCATTATTATTCAGAGAGAAAATGAAAGCTTCAAAATGTCACACAGAATTGCTCTTTTGTTAAAAAAAAATCCAGCTTATAGGGGGAAAAAAATCTAACAAGCATATTTTTTGAAGTGTGAGATTTGAAAGACAGAGAACTTTCATATTTTTACTTTATACATGTTGGTACTTACAACACTTTCAATAGAGAGCCTCTGTTAACTTAAAAGTAACGATGAAATACAGTTTTTAACAAGATGCACGAGGCTTCAACTCTGGACTGTTGCTAAGTTGTTTCCCCCAGGATTTCTTCTTTTGTTGTTCAGCTGAGTGCTTCTGCTTAAAAACACTCTGCCACTAAAGTGCCCTCACATCATAAAGTGTCACCACAGCAAGAATCAAGGGGCTCAAAAGATAGGAAATACAGTCACAGAATGAGTGATGAGCTGCTTTTGGTCTGACAAGAAGTCATGCTGTGCTTAGTCACTCAGTTATGTCTGACACTTTGAGACCCTACGTTCTGTAGCCCTCCAGACTCCTCTGTCCATGGGATTCTCCAAGCAAGAACACTAGAAGGGTTCGCTATGGCCTCTTCCAGGGGATCTTCCCAACCCAGGGACTGAATCAGGTCTCCCGCATTGCATTCTTTACCATCTGCACCACCAGGGAAGCCAAAGAAGCCAACGCATATTGTTAATAACAGAGAAACAAAGAAAAATCCTATGGTCCTGATGCTTCAATCAAATCTGCAAGGCTGTTGGAAGGGCTGACTGGGGTTCAATTCCTGGGTCAGGAAGATTCCCTGGAAGAGGAAATGGCAACTCACTCCAGTATTCTTGCTTGGAGAATCCCATGGACAGAGGAGCCTGGTGGGATATGGTCCATGGGGTTGCAAAAAGTCAGGCACAACTGAAGTGACTTAGCACAAGGACACACACACACACACACACACACACACACACACACAGTTTTTAAAGTCTCAGTGAGTTACTTCAAATAAAGTAGAAACCAGAACTCTGGATATTTAGAATACTGAAAACCAGGCATTTGAGTCAAAAACATGTTTGCCTACAAAATTTTCTTTCCTTCATTGTCTGCCAGGAAGGTTACATAAGCCTTCTTCCAGTACCACCCAAAGCCTTCAGTAAGAACACACACAAATCATGACAAGATAAAGGCTCCAAGCGGAAATTCAATTGTATTTATTTTTCTTATACAGAATCAGAGAAGTAAAAACCAGTACCAAACTCCAGGTAAAATAGTTTGATCTGACTGATTTTTCTGCATATTCTCTGTATGCATAGCAGTTTGAATTAAAAATAAACACACATATATCATATTACAAAATGTAGAAATAATTTTTTTAAAAGTTAAAATACGAACACATAAAGGATGTAGTGTGTTAGGGAAACAGTCTCTGTTGATCACCCACTTTCCCAATTAAATCAGTCTACAATCTCCTTTTAACAGCTTTTGTCTGTCCTAAAAGCTGCACTTCTGGAAGTTGCTTTCTGTTATGAGAACATCACTTGTCATTAACAAGACTCTCTCACTCCAGATCACCTTCTTCTCTAGAGAGATTTTCTGCCAAGCTGGAGTCAGTAACATCCCCAGCACTGTTTTACTCTGTTTTTACTTACATTGTATAATCAGCAAAAGAAAGGCATATCACATCCTAAATTCTATGGTGAAACACTAACAATTACTTAGATTAACAGAATTGCAAATAGGTCTTGACAATGTATTTGCTTCAGGGAAATGTGTTTTATCAGGGAAAGAGAATACCTTAAAAGAAAGATTTCTGAAATTATTTTTCCATTTTTAACCTGGATGAAATGTTGAACTCTACTGATTGACTTAGGACTAAAAAGACACGATATTTGGCAGTCATTTTATAATAAGATATACAGTATAAATAGCACCTTATCATGAATTCTGCAGGGGTTTTAACACTTACAACAATAGGAAAGAACCTTTAAAAAGTTGTTTCTAGATTTCTAGCTTTAGTGTTCTTTAACAAAGGCCATATAATATGGCCTTAAAAATAACAACAAAAATTAGATCTGGCTTCGTTTATTAGTAAACATGTATTCAGGATCTGTATCTAATTCTGGAAAAATAATTGTTATGCTCATTAATAAATGTTCCAACTAATTTTGATTTTTCTGCATATTCTCTGTATGCATAGCAGTTTGAATTAAAAATAAACACACATATATCATATTACAAAATGTAGAAATAATTTTTTTAAAAGTTAAAATACGAACACATAAAGGATGTAGTGTGTTAGGGAAACAGTCTCTGTTGATCACCCACTTTCCCAATTAAATCAGTCTACAATCTCCTTTTAACAGCTTTTGTCTGTCCTAAAAGCTGCACTTCTGGAAGTTGCTTTCTGTTATGAGAACATCACTTGTCATTAACAAGACTCTCTCACTCCAGATCACCTTCTTCTCTAGAGAGATTTTCTGCCAAGCTGGAGTCAGTAACATCCCCAGCACTGTTTTACTCTGTTTTTACTTACATTGTATAATCAGCAAAAGAAAGGCATATCACATCCTAAATTCTATGGTGAAACACTAACAATTACTTAGATTAACAGAATTGCAAATAGGTCTTGACAATGTATTTGCTTCAGGGAAATGTGTTTTATCAGGGAAAGAGAATACCTTAAAAGAAAGATTTCTGAAATTATTTTTCCATTTTTAACCTGGATGAAATGTTGAACTCTACTGATTGACTTAGGACTAAAAAGACACGATATTTGGCAGTCATTTTATAATAAGATATACAGTATAAATAGCACCTTATCATGAATTCTGCAGGGGTTTTAACACTTACAACAATAGGAAAGAACCTTTAAAAAGTTGTTTCTAGATTTCTAGCTTTAGTGTTCTTTAACAAAGGCCATATAATATGGCCTTAAAAATAACAACAAAAATTAGATCTGGCTTCGTTTATTAGTAAACATGTATTCAGGATCTGTATCTAATTCTGGAAAAATAATTGTTATGCTCATTAATAAATGTTCCTACTAATTTCACTAAAAAAAAATTCTTCTAGTATTTTCTAATGCCACAAGCTTACTAGGAAATTATTTCTAAAAATTGATAATACAAATCATCAATGTTTTAACTAAAAAAAAGGAGGGATAATTATTTCTTTAATGTTTAATAACCTGAAAATGAATCTATAAAAATATTTTTTAAAAATACAGTAACACTGCTCAGTTTTACTAGGTCCCTTGTTTTTGCGTCTTTTTTTTTTTTTTGCTTTTTCTTAGAAAGAATGTACAATGCTTTTTGCAATTATTGCTAACAGAAGAGAAAAAGAAATAGTGCTCCCTTCAATATCGTAGCAATAGAAACATCTACCCTCATCTCTCTGAGCATTTTGAAAAAGAGATGGAATCAGAGGAAGAGAAACCATGGGTCCTTCAGGGGAGAAAAAGTCACTTCATCGTGTTGGAAGCAATAGTAGGTTTAAGCTCTCATCCGCCTACTCACTTAACATCAGCGTGGACAGGGCAACACGAGCGCTGTGCCTCCTTCTCCCACATAAAGTGCACCGAAGCCTTCTTTTCTTCTACAACAGTCTTTTGGTACAAAAGTTGTAGGAGAAAATCATTGCTTTGTTCTTTGGGGGCACCTCCACCTCCTTCTAGTTTTGCTTTTGGGGCACCGTAGCTTGTCTATTTCCATCTCACACCTAGTAGCCTTTCCACTGTATTCCCTAACGTTACTACTTCATCTCTGACCTTTACACTTGCCTTCATTCCAACAAGATAAGATGTATTCTGCCTGTCTGTCTTTTGGTGGATCAAAAAGGATCTTAGATCCCCAGCAAATAAGCCCCTTTGGGAATGGAAAGGTTCCTCTCAGAGACCTGCATTATTAATGTCTCTCAAAAAAGATATTAAATTCATAGATTATAAATAATGTCAGTTCAAAATATTAAACAATTGAGGACTTCATTGGCAATGCAGACAGAGTGCACGCCAGGCGAACCCGATGCTCTCTCTCAGTCCTTAAAAGCTAATAAAAAACAAACAAACAAAAAAATGGTTTTGGTTACATAAGAGGTACTGGATACATATTTCATGCCTTTCTATACCAACGTAGCAAACAGGATTAGAATAAGAATCAACTTTAGTGACTTCCAAAACACTAAGGGTCTCCACCATACACCCTCAGGGGGCATTTTTTGACCCGTCAGTCAGAGATCTGCTTCATCCTTCAAACAGCTTCATAGATAAGATTATTTTAAACCCTAGAAATCTTGAAAGAAGAAAAACCAACAAAGCTTCAGAATTTCAAAAGCAACAGCTCACTGTATGCCATCAGGTTGAAAGCTATGTGGTACTGATGCTTTCAGAACAGTTTCCAAGGACAAAAATATAGTTGCCACTGATTTATCAAAAACATTTGGCTGCCCTTTGTCATCAGTCACCAAATAATAGTGCTTCATAAAAGAAACATCAAATTCTAAGCTGTAATTTTCTTAAAAATCCAACTTGTCATTTAAAAACCTTTTGTTTAATAAATGTTCATAATTAGTACCAAAGTGGTCTCTTTCTCTTTCATGAGATCTTGGTGTAGGGGCTGTGACTAAGGCGACTGCCACTCTCCTGTTGGAAGGACTAGTTGTCTAGATGCTGTGCAGTAAAATGATGAAGGATAAACTACAATGGGACTCTGTGTGCCTTTGAGAATACAGGTAATAAGAGCCATCAGAACCTGCATGGATTGAAAACTACATTGTATTCCAAACAGCAGAATTTTACTATCAGTACAATGATTTTTAAAGCTCAAGTTAAATATTCTTTAAAGCATTTGGTACTAATGTCATCAATACAGTTTTTGAAACTGTAAATCAGGTCGAGTTTTGTGTACATTTCCTGGACCAAGCCACCTGTCAAAAGTCACTGCCTGTGGTCACCAGTTTTTCATGGTTTATAAACAATTGATGTATAAATTTCAGCTAACACCCATAAAGCTTGGTCATGGGGTAGCAGAGAGGAAAACAATTCTGCATAATCAATTCTACTGCACAACCCATCACAGGAATGCAGGCTTGCAGAAAACAGAAATAGAATGTTTTTTCATGTTTAACTTAAGTGACTGCCAATCAAATCCAGGCAATTATTAAATTGGCCACAAGGAAAGGAGGGAGCATGTGTGATGGAGGCAGGAGGCAGCTCACCTGCCACCTTGCTCTGCTCCATCGCTTTTTCCATAAGGCCCAGGAAATGTCAGGTCACGGCTGCATCCAAGCTACAATGGTATTAATTACAGCCAGGTTAGAAAAGGCTCGCTTTTGTTCAGAGCAGATTCTACATCAGTGAAGAGGGGGATCAGATCTTCAGATTCCAAAGTTCCTAGATCAACGTTTGTTCCTGGAAGACAGTCAAGAAAATCAGGGAAACGGGTCTGCTGAGGGTTGATATTCATGGGTGTCTGTCCTGTGTTTTCTCCTGGAATGGAAAAGAATGAAACCATTTTAATTCTTTTATTGTAGTATAGTTGCTTTATAATGTTGTATTGGTCTCTGCTGTACAATGAAGTGAATCAGCTACGTGTACACATGTTTCTACTTCCTCCTAGACCTCCTTTACTCCCCATCCCACACAGCTGAGCTCCCTGTGCTACACAGCAGGTTCCCACTAGCTATCTACTTTACACATGGTCATATATATATATATGTCAATCCCAATCTCCAATTCATCCCACCTTCCCCATCCCTCCTTGTCCGCACATCTGTTCTCTAAGTCTGTTTCTATTCCTGCAGAGTCAAGTAAGTCAGAAAGAAAAAAACAAATATCATATATTAACACACATATGTGGAATCTAGAAAAATAGTACAGATGAACCCTATTTAATTCTTTTTTAAGGCTCCTGAAAAGAGGAACAAGTTCAATTGTCAACATAACTCTCATCTTCATTTCCACTGTGTTCACATTCCACCAGGAGATCTTATTGTTGCAGGTTGCAAATATTTCATCTCCTTGCAAAATTTCAGCTACCACGTTACTGAAACTGAGTTGGTGGTGCTCACGCCTAAGAGACACAGAGATGCTGGGTCAATCTTTAATTGTTCTGGGTAGACATGGTCCAGCATGGGTAAGTCCAGGGACACAGGAAAGGAGAAAATGAGGACACTGTGGATCTGACTACCATCACTGACTTCCCATGACAGTGGCATGAAGAGCTGGTTTGAGTAGAGAGGCCCCAACAGTCATAAAAACCTTATCACAGAGCTATAATCCAACAATTTAATTGTAAACTCAAATTTGCTCATATCATCCTCTTTATGTTCAAAGGTAGTAGTGAGGAGGTTCTTTTAACTATGTTATTTAAAAACAATCTTCATTGACAACTCTGGGGATCATGTTCAAAGTATTTTAGAAAGTGGCTTCTGCAGATTGGCCCCCTCGCTACACATGTACATACACCCCCAAAACTATCGAGTATTCTCATAAAGCATATGAGTTACAATGCATGGGAGCATATAGGTTCTGAGAAGTCTTGTAGTAAGGAATGTCTGTTTTACTTTGTTTAAGCCACTATCACCTCCTCGAATCCAATTTTGGCAGAATTTATATCCTAACAGAACTAAAGTCTGCAGAACCTAGTTGAGACAATGCTATTGTAGAGGAAAGTTCAGTGTCTGGGATATGATATGAAGAACACATCCTTCATGAATGACAGGAAGGAGAAAACGTACAGACCATTGTGCCAGGAGATGGAGCTTTTTAGCTATGTGGCATAAGACACACTCGCTTGTCTGAAATGGGAGGTAGGTGCCGTATCATATCTGCCACGCATGATATGAGGCTCTGGGCTTCATTCATACATAAATTAAACACTTGGTGATTTAGTCACTAAGTCATGTCTGATTCTTTGTGACCCTATGGACTGTGGCCTGCCAGGCTCTGTATATAGAGTTCTCCAGGCAAGGATCCTGGAGTGGGCTGCCACTTCCTTCTCCAGGGGATCTTACCAACTCAGGGATCAAACCCAGGTCTCCCGCACTGCAGGCAGAGTCTTTACTGACTGAGTTACTAGGAAGTCCACATAAACACATACATAAATACAAAAACACCATAAATGTTTGTTGACTGTGCTGAGGGAACTCAGTCATGGTTGATTCATTACATAATATCAGAACAACTGGTTCATTCCAACAGCCCCAATCAATTTTCTGAAGGGATGAAATATACCTCAAAGTCTGAGGTGCATTGATAACTATGGCCAGCTTTCACCATGGAATCATCTCTAAGAAACTTATTCAGTTAGCTTCCGTTGTCATACAAGTACTTTAGGCTTCCTAAGAAGCCTGCACAGAGATTTTACTATTCTAGACAAAATGAGAGAAAACTCATTTTAATAATATGCATTTTCCAAGGAGAAAAATTACTTCTTTCATAGCGACGAGGGAAACATAATCACACTAACATTTTTGGAGGCAGCAAAACTTTATGGCTTTTCTACAAACTCAGAAAATATCAGTGACTCTTGGGAATATTTGATAGGACTTGCATTGCAAAAAGCAGTCATTTGAAAAATTAAAATGAGTTCAACATGACCTCGGGGTTGTTGTGGTACTGACATTGAAAAACAAGGTTAGTTTAGAAAAAAAAAAATCCAAATAACTTTTTTCTACCCAAAAGATTGTAACAGAAGGAAATCAGGCTTAAAAAAAAATTATCTGCCCTGAAAAATTACCTGATTTAAGTGCTGGATGTCTGTTTTCTTCATATCCAGATAGAAATATCCACCTCAATTTATTTCCCATTTTATGTTTTCGATAACTCAAGAATTGATTTTTTTAATCAAATAAAATCTCTCTGTTTTAAAAAATTCTCTTATTTTTTTCTCCTCAGAAAGCATGATGAGACTAGTTAAGGTTCTTCATTAAGGCTAACAATCTTAAAATATCTCTCCTTGGAGCACCTTTGCAATCTTCATAGTAATCTTTTTGGTCATTACAGTTTTCTTCCTTTGAAAAGTGGGACATATGATGCAACATGGGGAATATAGCCGATATTTTACAATACCTATAAATAGAGTATCACCCTTAAAACTTGTGAATCACTGCATCATACACCTGTAACATATAATATCGCATGGCAACGATACTTCAACTTTTTAAAAAGATGCCTATTTGCATCAATAATAAAAATGAATGGATGAATAAAAATGAGACAGACCCTCCTCCCAAAAAAAAAAGTTCTTAGAAGGGTGTGATGATTGTAGAATAGTCTGGAAAGTGGATGACCTCCAGCCAACATTTAATAGGACTAATCTCATCCTTCTTAGATGATACTTCATCCTTCTCAGAAGGAGAAGAGGACTTTGTGCCAAGTGCTGTGACCTCATGATGCCTCACCACTGCACCAGGTGTGCACATTACTCCCACTTTACAGGTGAGAAATCTGAGGCCCTGGGAGATTACATAACTTACCAAAATTACTACTAAGAAGTAGAGAAGCAAAGATCCAATTCAGGTGGCTTGTCTGCAAGGACTATGTTCTTTACAAGACATGACTTAATTCCACATTTTGGTTTCAAAACATTCCCTACTTATCTACTTGATGTCATTTTAAAAAGCCAAAGACTAGAATCCATCTGTTTTTACATTTTAAAGTCAAGCTAGGGACTTCCCTGGTCTCTAATGGCTACAGCTCCACCATCCCAGTCTCTGAACTAGATCTCACATGTTGCAACCACAGCCAAATAAATAAATACTTTTTAAAAAATGTCTAGCTAGTGGGAAGCTGCTGTCTAGCACAGGGAGCTCAGCCCAGTGCTCTGTGATGACCTAGAGGGGTAGAGGGGAGGTCAGGAGGGAGGGGATTATTTATATTAATGGCTACATCACCTTGTTGTACACCAGAAACCAACACAACATTATAGAACAATTACCTTCCAAATAAAAACAAAAAAAAATTTTTTAAGTCAAACTTGCTTAGATTTCGATTTCCTGAGTCTTTTCTTATTTAACTTTGCTTTTTATGTTTACTAGCTTTCCAATGTTGAAAGCAAACAATTATTAAACATGGGAAGGAGCTGCTTCATTAAGCTGTTCCAAAGAGGGCAAGATATATCTCACACCAAAAAATAAAGAGAAGGATGAAGAAAGAGAGGGAGGGAGGCAGAAGGCTGAAGTAATAAATTGAAGACTAACAAAACAAACAGTTCAAACTAGTCCTGGGTGACTCCTCAAAAGACAGTCTGTGCAATTCTCTAAACACATAGATGATAGGCTGCATGGAGAGCCCGGAACAGCTGCTCCTACATTCTGGCAGGTCTGCATCTTGTCTGACCAACTGTTTAGTTTCAGAGCACAAAGCACAGCCATCGAGGAGCAGAAGGTGACAAACACGGGTCCTCTGGACAATGGCACCGGGGAAAACAATCCTTTTCATCACAGAACAATTTTCTATCATCAGTGGTGATGGAGGAGAAACTGACATGAGCAGCTCCAAAGAGGGGACATGTCAACTATTACTTTTTTTTACGTCTATTTTTAGGGTTTTGTTTTTTTTTTTAATTGAAGAATAGGTGATTTACAGTGTCATGTTAGTTTTAGGTTACAGCAAAGCAATTCAGTTGTACATATATATTCTTTTTCAGATTCTTTTTCATTACATATTATTTCAAGATACTGAATATAGTTTCTGGTGCTATATACTAGGTCCTGGTTGTGAGCTGTCATTTAATTTTGGTTCAAAAGAGTATCTTCTGGGAGTTTAGGACTTTAAATCTAGACCAAGTTTGGAGGCCTTGCTCCTGGAGAAGTGGAGAAAAAGTGGTATCCAGGAAGCCAGCTGAGGCCTAGCCTGAAGGCAGAGCAGGCCAGGAACTACTTAAATTTAATTGCTGAAGGAGGACATTGTTAGGACTTGGAGCTGACAATTTAGAATCCTCTGAGTTGCAACTTTCCAAAAGCTCACTGCCAATTGCTTCCCAAAGGCAATAATGACAGGAAAAGCTGCGTACTGGTGGCCTGTACATTACAACAAAAATCTAGAAAAGCATAAATATTCAATTGTGAAAGGATGGTAAAGCAGACTTGGTATATCAATGCAACTGTAAGGGAAGACTAAATAAAGCAGACAAGAAAAGGAAGGGAGAGAGGAAAGGAGGGAGGGAAGGAAGAAGAAAGAAAAAAACAGAAATTGAAATCCTGTGCCCATATTTAAAACTATATTTGCATAAACTATGGGGAAGGAGCTGGAGTTTACTAATGGTGCTTGGGTTTGGGGGGCTCTGCAGCTGTGTTCCTGGTTGGATTTTAGAATTGAGAGGATCACTACATAGGGCACAGTTCGAACCCTGGTTGGGGACCTGAGATCCTACATGTCATGCACTGTGGTCAAAAAAAAAAAAAAAGAGAGGACTAAAAAGACAATTTAAAAGTCCAAACCCACTGCAAGGCTTCACAGGCCTGGTCCCTACCTGTGTCCATCTCATCCACGTTGCTGAGGAAGTCCTCTGGAGTCGTGGGGACGCTGTAGCACCCCAGCCCCAGGCCACTGTCGGTGCTCTGCTCCCTCGAATGATATGGGCCCCTGCAGAGCAACAGATGGGAAGACACTTTAAAATTAAAGTATAATCATGAAGACCCCCAACTAATGTAGATCTGCCTGATGTTCCAGATAACAAAGGGAGGTGGACTTTGAACCTCATTTTAACTTTGAAACATACATCCCTGTTTCGAAATTAATCAACTGTAAGCAAAGAAAAAACCAACTGGCCAGCTGTAATAAACTGACACTGATTCCTTTTTCATCTGAAAATAACAAAATAACAATACATATAGAGAATAATACCATTAATGTAAACTTAAAATAAAAAACTAAAAGATAATGTTGAATATTGCTTCTGGATACAGACATTGACAGGCAATGTGTGTTTGTGTGTGTGTTTGCACACACGCACAGTATGTCCAACCCTTTGTGGCTCCATGGACTGTAGCCCGCCAGGCTTCTCTGTCCATGGAATTGTAAGAATACTGGACTGGGTTGCCATTTTCTCCTTCAGGGGATCTTCCTGACACATGGATCAAACCCATGTCTTTTGTGTCTCCTGCACAGGCAGGTAATTCTTTATCAGTAGTGCCAACTGGGAAGCCTCTGATAGGCAATGAAATGTATAAAAATAGGTGTGATGGATATACATCAATTTCCAAATGGCGGCTACCACTAGGCAGGGAAGAAGAAAAAGAAATGTATTTCAGGGATGGTGGGGAAGAATATAAACACTAGTTGTAACATTTACTTTAAAAATTAAGATCAATGAAAATATGGAAAACCTGGGTGTTGGGTACGTGGGTAAATCTCAAGTTATCTTTACATTTTTTCTGGACATTTGAATTATTTTTGTATCAGTCATTTAGAAACTCCTTTCCTTCAGTATTTTGATTACTGTTTGTTTTCATTCTTCTCTTCATTTTCAGTAACTTTCATAACTGTATTTGCTTGTTGCCTAAAGCCTCCGCAAGGGTAGAAAAGACACAGGAAATAGAAAACTGCCCTTTATTTGGGTTTAAAAGGCTACAATTAAGGTTGACTACCTCTACTCATGAAGATATTTCTGGTTCAATTACCTTTTCCTTTTGCTCATATATTTCATATTTTAAAACAACACTTCTTTGTTTTATTTCACTCTTTAATTGTGAAATAGACTCACATAGAAGATGTAAAAAAAGTACAGAGTTCCTGCACATGCTGTGTGCATTTTCCCCAAGGACACAGTACATAACCACAATAAAAGGGTCAATATCAGGAGCTGACAATGTATAACACTATTAACCGGCTTCCCTGGTGGCTCAGTGGTAAAGAATCTGCCTACCAAAGCAGGAGGCCTGGGTTTGATCCCTGGGTCAGGAAGATTACCCAAAGAAGGAAATGGCAACCCACTCCAGTGTTCTTGCCTGGGAAATCCCATAGACAGAAGGGCCTGGTGGGCTACAGTCCATGAGGTCGCAAGAGTCTATAACTTCGTGCCTAAACAACAACCATAATAATACTATTAACTAACACCTTATTCATATTTCACCACAAACATCACCTCTTATTTGTTTTGCTCCTATTTGCCATGTAACATGTTTTTACATCCACTGGCTATATCAAACCACAAGATTCTTCTAAATAATTACTACAAACCCCATGCTATTGAAATCATAAATTCATCCTTATTTTCAAATTACTGACTAGGGGTTTACTCCATGCCATAGCATCAATTTTTGAATTTGAGATTTAAAAAAAAAATTAGTGACCACGTGTCTGCTTTTATTTTTTCTGCCATGTTCCTCCATATCTTCCCTCTATCCTCACCCCAACCTCCAAGCTCCCCAACTTTTCCCAATATAAACAAAGGAAAGCAAGAATAAGTGGCCTTAAAACGTTGACTTACCCATTGAGGAAAGGATCCGAGCTATTATTAGCGATGGATCTCATGTCTGGGGTCATGGCAGGAGGGTTAACAGCAGCCTGAACCGTGGCTAGAGTCTCGGCCTCCATGGGGAGCTGTCTACAGAGGGCGGCTTCCTGCAGAAAGACGGCAGTCAGGGGGAGAGGCAACAGCGATTCACTCGTTACAAGGACTGGAGCAAGGGATGCTTCACAGAAAAACTTTCCACCAAACACAAAAGCACTTTGTGTTTATTCCTCATAAGTCAAAATCATCAGGAAATCATTAGTGTTCTTTCTCTGAAGAAGTCTTACAGGCATAAGTCACTTTCTCACAGACACCGAGTTAATGAGAAGCTCATGTAATATTTGCCCTCAAAGCACTGACGGAGCAACTGTCCAACCCACCCAAATTGCTTAAACACCCAAATCATATAAAGACCTCTCAAGACACTTTCTGAAGGACAAGGCTATTTTTACCCCAAGTGATCAGACCAAATCTAAGTCAATCAAAGCAACTGGACTCTTCTGAACAGCCCAGTAAAGCTGTGGAATTACAGAGTTCAGGCTCTGTGTTAAATCACAACTGGCAGTTTTAATGATAACCAGGAAAGCAAAGCAACCAGTTTAAAAGTTTGTTAGTCAATCGGTTTTTCTATTTGACTAATTAATCTGTCGACTAAAATGGCTGAAGTTTGGAGAAGCATGCAGATCCAATCCAGATCTCACTTGATGATTAACTGTTGGATAGCATATGGATTTCATTAGCAAAAATTAAAACACCAGCATTTTTTTAAAGCTAACATGATTTTGCCAAGAAGAGTCAATCCAAAAGGTTACAAATTTGACTGCAATTACTTTCTCTAGATATAACCTCCAGGGAGTCTCTCCTATTTTGACAAACATGACCAGACATCAGATTCCTTTCAAATTTGCTGCTGTTTCCAGAGAATAAAACTTGTGTATATAAAGTTTTATAAAAAAATAAAACATGTGTCCAAAACCAAAGTTAGGCCCTTTCCATGTTTATGCCTATCACTTTCCCCCTACCCAAGCTGAATCACTGGTCTTGCCATCCATCAAACCCCAAAACCAAGGCTCCAACAGCAAACAGAATATTCAGGCCATCTAAGTTACAGGGTCTGCCTTAGATCTCTTCCAGCCCTAAGAAGTGATGATTTTAGTCAGCAGCAGACTAACTGCTGTCTAGACAAGTCTAGTGAAGTCATCGACTATAAAAACTTTCGGTTACTAGTGTTCATCATGCTGTTCCTGGAGCTATGGTAGCATGACTATCACAAACCATGAAGATCTGATAGATAAGAAACTGCATTTTGAATTTATACTGAAATAAATACCCTGTCTAGAAAGGTCTCCTGGTTCATCTAGATTTCAAATAATTCAATACTTAACTAACCTAAATTTTACTCAGTAATCTATGAAAAGCAAACTGCCCCCCTAAAAAAGATTTTAGTCCATAATTCCAATCTTAGAAGTACCTTCTGAATACATGTAGAAAAGCTGAATTTGCTATAGTTGTCTTTATGTGGTAAGCAATGTTCATTAGAAACCTTATCTTCTAACCAAAGCTTACCTGGAGGCTTCACACATAAGAATAACAAGGATTGGACCTGGTGTGAGGAACACAGAGCTCACCAACCCCTCAAACACACTCATATACACATACCACAGTTTGGAAACAGCTAGTCAATGATGTAATTTTTAGTCCTTTATAGTCCTTTATAGACAGTAAATGCAAAGATCCTTCAGGCAATAACCTTCATTATCCAAAAAAGAAATCAACTTTAACTAGAATATTCCCATTCTTCAACCATTCTGAATAAATGTGGAGTTTAGCCCTAAACGGCTACCTTTTTAAACATACAATTTGAAGAGATTGCTCCATTTCTTTACATGTGATGCAATTTTATCACCATATTTCTTAAGAATACTAGATAAATTTGCAATTTCCAGATGGCCTGAATTTAAACCTAATAAGAATCATTTCTGGAACTTTATTGGATAAAAAATATATATACAATATATATGAATTATTATTATGGACTTCCCTGGTGGCTCAGATGGTAAAACGTCTGACTACAATGCAGGAGACCTGGGTTCAATCCCTGGGTTGGAAAGATCCCCTGGAGAAGGAAATGGCACCCCATACCAGTATTCCTGCCTGGAATACCCCATGGACGAAAGAGCCTGGTAGGCTACAGTCCATGGGGTCGCAAAGAGTTGGACATGACTGAGCTACTTTCTTTCCTAATAATATGAGTTATTATTATAGAAATACATTAAAAATTCATAATACTATGAATTATTACTATAGAAAAATATAAAATAATAGTGTTAATATTTTAAGCTTTCCTGTTCATTTAACTTACTCCTGGGATAGTTCTAATATTTATTTTAAAAGAATGCTTGTGAGTGGCTAAATATATAAATGAAATTTAAAAGGACTATTTATAATAAGCATCACTACGAACAAAGCTAGTGGAGGTGATGGAATTCCAGCTGAGCTATTTCAAATCCTGAAAGATGATGCTATGAAAGTATTGCACTCAATATGCCAGCAAATTTGGAAAACTGAGCAGTGGCCACAGGACTGGAAAAGGTCAGTTTTCATTCCAATCCCAAAGAAAGGCAAGGTCAAAGAATGCTCAAACTACCCCACAATTGCACTCATCTCACACGCTAGTAAAGTAATGCTCAAAATTCTCCTAGCCAGGCTTCAGCAATAGGTGAACTGTGAACTTCCAGATTTTCAAGCTGGTTTTACAAAAGGCAGAGGAACCAGAGATCAAATTGCCAACATCTGCTGGATCATCAAAAAAGCAAGAGATTCCAGAAAAACATCTATTTCTGCTTTATTGACTATGCCAAAGCCTTTGACTGTTTGGATCACAATAAACTGTGGAAAATTCTTCAAGAGATGGGAATATCAGAACACCTGACTTGCCTCTTGAGAAACCTGTATGTAGGTCAGGAAGCAACAGTTAGAACTGGACATGGAACAACAGACTGGTTCCAAATAGGAAAAGGAGTACGTCAGGACTGCATACTGTCACCCTGCTTATTTAGCTTATATGCAGAGTACATCATGAGAAATGCTGGGCTGGAAGAAGCACAAGCTGGAATCAAGATTGCTAGGAGAAATATCAATAACCTCAGATATGCAGATGACACCACCCTTATAGCAGAAAATGAAGAGACACTAAAAAGCCTCTTGATGAAAGTGAAAGAAGAGAGTGAAAAAGTTGGCTCAACATTCAGAAAACGAAGATCATAGCATCTGGTCCCATTACTTCATGGGAAATAGATGGGGAAACAGTGTCAGACTTTATTTTTGGGGGCTCCAAAATTACTGCAGATGGTGACTGCAGACATGAAATTAAAAGACATTTACTCCTTGGAAGGAAAGTTGTGACCAACCTAGACAGCATATTCAAAAGCAGAGACATTACTTTGCCCACAAAAGTCCATCTAGTCAAGATTATGGTTTTTCCAGTGGTCATGTATGGATGT